>WOXC01001586.1:0-296739 GCA_011680675.1 Gymnobelideus leadbeateri
ATGGTGTCTGCTGCCTGAATACTCCAGGAAAAATGACAAGAGCAGAAAAGAGGTCTGTAAAAGAAAGTGATCTTATAAGCAGCCTTGTACAATATATCTACTATGATAATGTCTTCCATAGCTAGACATGTACAACATATACTGAATTACGTATCTCCCCAGAGGGAATAGGTGACAAGGCAGGAAGGAAATGGATCTGAAATCCAAGGTCTTAAGATCAAATGTTTCAATATATATATATATATATATATATATATATATATAATTATTATTAATACTCTTTTGCTTGTAATTGGGAGATAAGATGTGCAAGCATTGGGACACAAAGATTCACCTTCCTCTAATGGAGAGGTTGAAGGGGGTGTGGGAGAGGATAGGGGAGAGAGCAGATTGGAGGAAGCGATGTCTTGTGGGATTGCTGTTCTGGGAGGGTGGGTAGGGGAAAAAACAGGAGGGGGAATGATTGTAACTCAAAATCTGGCAGAAATGAATGATGTAAAACAGAAGTTAATAAAGCATTTGTTTAAATAGAAAAAAAAAGAAAGTGATCTGAAAACCTCAGGAGAGGCTTAAATACTTCAGTAATAATGATACTTCTAGAATTGATAAAGAAACAACTTCAAGGTCTCTGTAGAGGTACTTAAATGGTCAAGAAACTGTTTTAATAATAATACTTTATAAGGTCTTAAGATTAAATGTTTCAAATATATATATATATACTATTATTAATACTCTTTTCCTTGTAATTGGGAGATAAGATGTGCAGGCATTGGGACACAAAGATTCACCTTCTTCTAATGGAAAAGTCAAAGGGAGTATGGGAGAAGGTATGGGAGAGAGCAGATTGGAGGAAGCGATATCTTGTGGGACTGCTATTCTGGGAGTGTGGGTAGGGGAAAAACAGGGGTGGGGGAATGATTGTAACTCAAAATCTGGGGGAAATGAATGATGTAAAAGATAAGTTAATAAAGCATTTGTTTAAAAAAAGAAAAGAAAAGAAAAGTAAAGAAAAGAAAAGAAAAGAAAAGAAAAGAAAAGAAAAGAAAAGAAAAGAAAAGAAAAGAAAAGAAAAGAAAAAGATCCCAAAAAGAAAACCCCTAGGAATATGATCGCCAAATTCCAGAGTTCCCAGGTCATGGAGAAAATACTGCAAGCCATCAGGAAGAGATAATTTGAGTATTGTGGAAACACAATCAGCATAACACAAGAATACGCAGCTTCGACACTAAGAGATCAAAGGGCTAGGAATATGATATTCTGGAGGTGAAAGCAGCTAGTATTAAAACCAAAAATTACCTACCCAGCAAAACTGAGTATAATGCTTCAGGGGAAAATATAGTCATTCAATGAAATAGATGATTTTCAAGCATTCTTTATAAAAAAACCAGAGCTGAACAGAAAATTTGACCTTCAAATGAAAGAAGCAAGTGTAGCATGAGAAAGCAAACAGGAAAAAGAAATCATAAGGAATTTATTAAAATTGAACTATTTACATTACTACATGGAAAAACAATCATTGTAACTTTTAAGACTTTTCTCAGTATGAGGATAGTTGAAGGGAATATATATATGTGTGTGTGTGTATATAAATATATATATACATATATATACATATATGTATTCATACATATGTATAGGAGGGTGTATGTGTATATAAATATATGTGTGAGTGTGTGCATATGTATCTACATGTATACATAGAGAGCATAGGATGAGTTGAATATGAAGGAATAATATCTAAAACAATAAACTTAAGTGATGAGAGAGTAAATTTATTGGGAGAAGGAGAAAGGGAGAGATAGATTAGGGTAAATTATCTCATATAAAAGAGGCAAGAGAAAACTGTTAAAATGGAGGGGAAGAGCAGGAAAGCAAAAGGGAATGGTTCAATCTTACTCTCATTGAATTTGGCTTAAGGAGGGAATAACATACACACTCAATTGGGTATCTTACCCTATAGGAAAATATGGGGGTAGGGGATGGGGGGGTATGATAAAAGGGAGGGCAGATTGGGATAGAGGGTAGTTAGAAGCAAACAATCTTGAAAAGGGATAGGGTCAAAGGAGAAAATATAATAAGTGGGGGGCAGGATGGGATGGAGGGAAATATAGTTAGTCTTTCACAATATAGCTCTTATGGAAATGTTTCAGGTAACTACACATGTACAATCTATACTGAATTGTTTATTTTCCCAGTGGGGGTGGGTGAAGAGGGAAGAAGGGAAAAATTCTTGAATTCAAAGTTTTAAAAACAAATGTTTAAAATAACATTTCTTTTACATGCAACTGAGAAATAAGATATACAGGCACTGTGGTATAGAAATCCATCTTGCCCTACCAGAAAATTGCAGGGGGGGGGGTTCTGGGGGAGGATATAAGAGAGGGCAGGTTGGGGAAAGGGGTGTTCAGTAGGCTCGGTATTTTAGGGTGGGGGTAGAGAAAAGAGAGGGAGAAAAATTTGTAACTCAATATCTTATGGAAATGAATTCTGAAAACTAAAAATGAGTTTTAAAAAATAAAAAAATAAAATAAAAAAACAAATATATGTATATATATATACTAATATTAATACTATTTTAAATATAACTGGGAAATAAGGTATACAGGGATTGTTGCACAGAGATTCACCTTGCCCTACTGAAAAAGTCGAAGGGTGTATGGGAGAAGATATGGGAGAGAGCAGATTGGATGAGGGGATATCCTGTGGGACTGCTATTCTGGGGTGGTGAGTAGGGGAAAATTGGGGGGAAAATTGTAACTCAAAATCTGGAAGAAATGAATGATGTAAACCAGAAGTTAATAAAGCATTTGATATTGTGTGATTAAATAGATTGTTGGTTTTTTTGTGAATGGTTAGAGGTATTAGAATATGAAGCCATGTTCTCTAGACTCAGTGATAAGAGCCTTCACAAATAGGGTAACCAAGAGAAAAAAGGGATCTATTAGTCATTCAGTTCATAAACATTCAATATGTTACTATTATTTGCCAGAAAGTGTGCAAAGTTCTGAAACAGTCAATCAATAAACATGTTTTAAGTGCCTACTATGTACTAGGGACTTTAGTAAGTTCTGGGGATATGAAAAGGGACAAATTGCAGTCCCTATCCTCAACGAGTTTTAAAATGAATGTGAAAAAGAACAGTAAACACACACACACGTGCGCACACACACACACACACACACACACACCCCTTTTGTTTACAAGGAGCTTGTGGAAGACTTTCTGTAGAATATGTGATTTCAGTTGGAATTTAATGGAAACCAGAGAGGTCAGTAGTTGGAATGTAAGAGGAAGAAGATTCGAGGAATAAGGGGCAGTCAAAAAAATTTGTTGAATTGAAATATGGAATGTCTTGTTTGGGGATTGGCTGGGAGGACTATGTCATTGGATCAAAGAGTACCTACAGGGAGTAAAGTGTAAGACGATTGGAAGGGTGGCCAGGGCCATTTTATGAAAGTCTTTTAATACCAAACTGAGCATTTTCTTTTTGATCCTAGAGGCAATAGTAATGCAGTGGAGTTTATTGAATGGGTGTTCTGAGGGTGGTGACATGATTGGACTTGCACCTTGAGAAAAGTACTTTAGTGGCTGAAGAGAGGATGGATTGCACAGGGGAGAGACTTGAGGCAGATAGATCTATCAGTCTACTATTGCATTAATTCAGGTGTGAAGTGACAAGGTCCTACACAGTGGTGGCAATATCAGAGCAGAGAAGGGGAAATATTAAAGAGATTCTGTAAAGATGAAATGAGCAGGCCTTGACAACAGACTGGAAATGGAGGGTGGGAGATATTTGAGGAATCCAAGATGATTTCTAGGTTGTAAGCTCAAGGGACTTGGAGGGTAGTATTGCCTTCTACAGTAAGAGGGATGGTAGAAACTGTGGAGCTTTAAGGAAAGAGATAATGTGATCTATTTTGTACATAGAGAGTTTGAGATAGTCACCAGACATTCGCTCTGAGATGTCTTAAAAGCTGTTGGAGATACAGGATTGAAAGTCAGAAAAGTTTGGGGAAAGATAGGTTGATTTGAACATTATCAGCATTAACTTGGTAACTAAATTCATTGCACGGGACGAGAGCTCCAAATGAAGTAGTGTAAAAGAGAACGAAGGAACTGGGATGGGAACCTGAGGTACAACTCTGATTTGGGTGTTTTAAGAAAGGCACAGCTATGTTTGTTTACAGAAGAAGCATCGAACATGTGGCCATGGAGGCTGCAAGGAGTGTACTAGAAATGATTATAAGGATAAAAATTAGCCCTGAAGAAGAGATAAGAGAATGCATTTCCATTCCTTTTTTTGCAGAAATGAAGAATGATGGAGGTGGAATACAATACATACTGTCAGATTAATGTGTAAGTTAGTTTTACTATTTTGATCTTTTTCATTTTACTCATTTTTTTTTTTAAATTAGGCATAGCTTTCTGGGTGTTCGAGCTAAAAGAGGGGATATGAGAAATAAAGGCAATGGAAAAATGAGATGCTGCAGGAATCAGTATTGACCAAAACAAAGCAAACAAGCAAATAAACAAAACTACAATAAAATACTTTCATTCTGAACTGCAAAGAAGTAAACTGATTCACTAAGTTTATTGTTAACAACTTTTCTTTTTTTTCTTAAAATTTATTTATTTATTTTTTTAGTTTCAACATCTTATTGAATTATAAGTTGTCCCCCTCCATCCACTCCTTTGTCCCCAAGATGGCATGCTATCTGTTATAGACTATACATATGTAATCATACTAAGCATAATTACATGATAAAACAAAAGAGAAAATAGTATGCTTCCATCAGCATTCAGACTCCATAATTCTTTCTATGGATGTGGATAGCATTTTCTTTTTTTTTTTGTCTTTTCAAACTGTATTTAAATATACAATTTCCACAGCAATTACCACAACTCCTGGTGGTAACCACAAAATGGGCTAGAAGGAACAAGTGACTTTTACTTTGCCCCCAGACCCTCTCCCTTCCCTCAAATAAAGGAACCACACATATGTTACCTGCAAAAAATCCCAACATAGGATAGTAAAGAATGTCTGTGTTAGCAGTAATAAAGGCAGGGTGGACAGCTGCAGTCAGGATTCATAACTCCTTGAAGTCAACAAACTGTCCCTGAGCTGTTTGAAGGGGCTATTCTGTGGCATTTCTTACTAGAAAGCTCTGGGCGGAGTCCAGGAAGGACTGAGGATCACCATCAAAGGCAGTCTGCCAGCACCTAGAAAGAGCTGAGTGTAGCTGCTCCAGAAACTGGAGGCAGCAGCAGAGGTAGTCAACAGAGCCCACCTTGTGTCACTGGGAAGCAAACCCAGTGAATCTTTCAGACTCATGGTTCAGGCAAAGTGCTTAAAGGACAGGCCTCCTCCATGCATGGCTCCTGATGGGGTGCTCAGCTTCTCACCCAGGAGAAGCTCCTCTCATCGTAAGTAACAATCGATCGCAGAAAGCAGCAAAACCTCCACAGCCGATGGCCCCAGCCTTTAAACCAGCTCTAAAGCCAATGGTTCCTCCAGTGATGCAGCCACTGAGGGTGCTATTCTTCCAGTCGGATTTTCCCCGATACGATTCTACCAGACACTCCGTACAGGAAAATATGGCGCCCACAAGGCAAAATTTTTGGCATAAGACATTCCTCTCTGTCCCATGTCTTTCAGAACCTCTCTTGCAGTTGGTGTTCGATAGGGATCCTTTGGGTCAAAGCCCACATTGGTATCAATGCCACTTGGTATCAGTGAACACTCCAAACGCTCCTCCCAAGACAAATCCCCCAACGCAGGCCAGCGCGGCCTTGAAGGCGCAGCTCTCCATGGCCTTCTCGATCATCTTCTGCTCCTCACTCTTGGTTGGGCTCGGGATCCCGCCCAGGACGCCGGGCTCCAGGAGCCGAGGCTGCCGCTTGTCCCCCACCAGGTGCTGCAGGAGCAGGCTGTACTGGAGCGGGGCGTCGGCAGCCGGCTTGGGCGCCGAGGCGCCGGGGCTGGGAGCCGGGCTTGGCGCCGCCATGACCGGGACTGCCCTGCCCGGCGCGCTCTGCCGGCCTGGATAGCATTTTCTATCATGAGTCTTTTGGAGTTCTCTCAGATCATTGCTTTGCTTAGATGAATTAAGTCTAAAAAGTTGGTCATAGCACAATGATGTTGTAATGGTGTAAAATGTTTTCCTGGTCCTGCTCCCTTCATTCGTCATTAGTTCATGCAAGCCTTTCCAGGTTTTTCTGAGGTCTCCCTGTCCGTTATGTCTTAAAGAACAATAGTATTCCATTACATTCATATACCACAAATTGTTCAGCCATTACCCAACTTGTCAGCTTCCCCCCAATTTCCAATTCTTGGTCCCCACTAAAAGAGCTGCTAGCAATATTTTTATACATGTGGGTCCTTTTCCATTTTTATGATTTAGCAATGGTTTTGCTGGATCAAAAGGTGTGAACAAATTTATAGCCCTTTGGACACAGTTCCAAATAACTCTACAGAATTGTTGGATCAGTTCACAACTTTACCAACAATGAACTAATGTTCTAATTTCCCCACAACCCCAAAATATATCATTATCCTTTTTTGTCTTCTTAGCCAATCTGACAGGTATAAGATGGTACCTCAGATTTCTTTTAATTCGCATTTCTCTAATCAATAGTGATTTAAAGCAGTTTTTCATTTCACTATAGAGAGCTTTATTTTCTTTATCTGAAAACTGCCTGTCCATATCCTTTGACCATTTATCAATAGGGGACTTACTTGTATTTTTGGAAATGTGACTCGGTTTTCTACATTTTTTTTAGAAATGAGGTCTTTATCAGAGACTCTGGTTGTAAAAATTGTTTCCCAACTTTCTGCTTCCCTTCTAATCTCGATTGCATAGTCTTTTTTTGCGCAAAGCCTTTCTTAATGTAATGAAAATCATCCATTTTGCATTTTGTAATGTTCTCAATCTATTGTTTGGTCATAAATTCTTCCATTATCCAAAGATCTGATAGGTAAACTATTCTTACTCTCCTAAATGACTTATAGTTTCACCCTTTATGTCTAAATTATGTACCCATTTTGATGTTATCTTGGGATACTGTGTAAGATATTGGTCTATGCATAGTTTCTTTCATACTGTTTTCCAGTGTTCCTAGGAGTTTGGTCAAATAATGAGCTCTTATCCCAGAAGGTGGAGACCCTGGGTTTATCAAACAGCAGATTACTAAAGTCATTGACTAACCTGTCCCATTGATCTACCACTCTAATTCTTAGCCCCGTACCAAATAGGTTTGGTGATTGTTGCTTTATAATTCAATTTAATATCTGTTACAGCTAGGCTACATTCCCTCACATTTCCTTTTTTTTAAACAAATGCTTTATTAACTTCTGTTTTACATCATACGTTTCCGCCAGATTTTGAATTACAAACATTTTCCCCCTGTTATTTCCCTACCCAACCTCCCAGAATAGCAGCCCCACAAGATATCGCTTCCTCCAATCTGCTCTCTCCCATAACTTCTTCCATACCCCCTTTGACTTTTCCATTAGAGGAAGGTGAATCTTTGTGTCCCAATGCCTGCACACCTTATCTCCCAATTATAAGCAAAAGAGTATTAATAATAGTATTTATATATATTTGAAACATTTAATGTTAAGACCTCGACTTTCAGATCCATTTCCTTCTTCCCTTGTCACCCATTCCCTCTGGGGAGATAAGTAATTCAGTATATGTTGTTCATGTCTAGCTATGCAAAACATTATCATAGTAGATATATTGTACAAGGCTGCTTATAATTCCCTCCCACTCATCCCACCCCCCACCTGGTCCATTCCCTACATGATCCTGTCCCTCTTCTATAGTGGGTACTTCCAACCTCCCCTCCCTCCAAGAATGCCCTCCCATCCATCATCCCTCCTCTCATCCCCCTTTCTCCTATTCTGCTGCAGGTTTAGATAACCCATTTAGTATGCATGTCATTCTCTCCCTGAACCAAATTCAATGAGAATGTGGTTTTGCCTTTTTTGCCTTCCTATTCTCCCCCTCCCTTGCAACCACTTCCCTTTGCTTCTTCTACATGAGATAGTTTACCCTACCCTGTCTCTCCCCATCTCCTCTTGCCACTTTCCTCTCTCACCTCATAATTTCATCCCTTGAGTATTCTTCCTTCCCAACAAATTCAACCTATGCCCTCTATCCATATATAAATGTAACCATATACACACACATTCACATATGTATTCATGTGACCACACACCCTTCTTCCATTATTTTCATAGTGAGAAAGATATCATCAGTCACAGTTATTGCTTTTCCATATAGGAATGTAAATAGTTCAACTTTGATGAGTTCCTTTTGATTTCTTTTCCCTGATTACCTTCTCAGGCATCTCTTCCTTCTTGTGTCTGGATGTCAAATTTTCTATTAAATTCTGTTTTTTTCCTCAAGAATGCTTGAAAATCCTCTATTCCACTGAGTGACCATATTTTCCCCTGAAACAAAATACTCAGTTACCACTTAATCACTTGACTTTTGGGCTTGTTGACAAAAGGCTCTTGTACCAGACAGGCACTTTCATCCTGAACATGTGGGGGGGAACAACTGCAGTTTCTGGCAAGCTGGAAACCTACCCACGACCTCCACCCCAGATCACAATCCAGATCCAGGGAGGTTAAAGCAAGAGTGATTACCCCCCAAGACTGATCGCTGGATCTCCCTACAGTTTGCAGGCCAGGAGCTGGAGCTGCCTCTGAAAACTACAAAATGGCATATCTCCTCAGAGGCTTCTAGCCCCCAGAGGAGGAAGCTGACTCATTCCCCAAATACTGGTCCCAAAGTCCATGGGGCACTAACCTATCACTTTGTCCTAGGCATGTCTATGTTGATAATTCTGGAATCACCACAGCTGCTGGTGTTCTGGGGTCTCCCCAGCTGGCTGCTGGCCCTGCCGCCCTGGGGCTAAAACCTCGGCTCATGCGGACCTGTGTTACCTCAGGTTGGCTCCCTGAGCTCTGAGCGCAGGGTGCTGTCAGCTCCCAGACTGCTGTGCTGGTCCTTCCTGCATGGCTGATGGGCTGTCCTCAGTGGGAGGTTAGCTTCTCTGTGTTGTTTTTTGGGTGCTGGGGCTCCAGAAGTTGTTCAGAGTCCCCTTTTACATAGTTTGGGGGGAATCTGGGGGCAGAGTGGCTTGGATGAGCTATTTCTACTCTGCCATCTTGGCTCCGCCCCCACATTTCTTCTTGTTAATTTCCTTGTTATTTAGAACCTTTTCTTCTTCTAGATGAATTTTGTTATATTTTTCTATATAATGTTTTCATGTAACCTTAAAATAATTTCAAAATTATTTTGGTAGTTTGTTTGGTTTGGCACTGAATGAGTAAATTTGTTTAGGTAGAATTGTGATTTTCATTTTATTAGCTCAGCTTACCTGTGAGCAAGTGATATTTTTCAAATTTAGATCTGCCTTTATATGTGTGAAAAGTGTTTTGTAATTATGTTCATATAGTTCTTAAGTTTGTCTTGGCAGGAAGGTTACAAAATATTTTATATTGTCTGCTGTTACTTTAAAAGGATTTTCTCTTTCTATCTCTTGCTGCTGGGATTAGTTAATAATATATAGAAATGCTGAAAAATTATGTAGGTTAATTTTATGCTCTGCAACTTTGCTAAAGTTGTGATGTATTTCAAGTAGTTTTTCTACTTGATTTTTACTATAAATATCATCTACACCATAATATCTTCTGTAAATAGTGATAGCATTGTTTCTTCATTGCCTGTTTTAATTCGTTCAATTTCATTTTCCTCTCTCCTGGCTGAAGCTAACATTTGTAGTACAATATTGAATAACAAAGGTGATAATAGATGTATTTGTTTCACCCTGATCTTATTGGAAATGCTTCTAGCTTATCCCCATTACATGTAATGCTTACTCATGCTACTTATCATTTTAAGGAAGACTTCATTGATTCCTATGCTCTCTAGTGTTTTTAATAGGAATGGGTGTTGTATTTTGTCAAAGGCTTTTTCTGCATCTATTGAGATAAACATGTGACATGTTAGTTTTGTCCTTGATGTGGTTAGTTATGTTGATAGTTTTCTTAATATTGCACCATCCCTGTATTCCTTGTATAAATCCCACCGAGTCATAGTGTATTATCCTCATGATAAGTTGCTGTAATTTGTTAGCTAATGTTTTATGTAAATTTCTTCTTCTATATTCATTAGGGAAATTGGTCTATAATTTTCTCTCTCTGTTTTGGCTCTTCCTGGTTTAACTATCAACACCATATTTTTATCATAAAACATATTTGGTAAGATTCCTTCCTTGCTTATTATTCCCCCAAATAGTTTATATGGTATTGCAATTAATTGTCCTTCAAATATTTGGTAGAAGTCACTTGAAATCCAAATTGCTCTATAGATTTTTTCTTAGGAATTTCATTGAAGATTTGTTCAATTCCTTTTTTTTTCCATAGCAGGTTTTCTTGAAGAAGTATATTTTGAGACATGTTTTTGAGGGGCAAGGAGGAAAAATAAGAATTCCTGGAAAGGAAGGAGGAAAGGTCATTACTCACAGAAAGGAGGAATAATCAAACTGTAATACAATTGTGAACATGGATTGGTTGGTTAGTTGCTGTTTACTATGAGATTATCTTGACTTGTTGGAATCACATTAAAAAAGGACACAGGAGATGAAGATTTTTTGTTTGATGTGAGGAATTAGGAGTCTGAATGCTGAGCTACGAAATTTGTATTGATTTTATGGCATATGTACTAAGGAGACCTTGCCGATTTTGAACTCTAATTTGCTTTGTCAGGGAACATGATATGTTTTGTCTCATGATACATGAGACAAAACATATCACCATTCCAATAACTTGTTCTTATGCAAAAGGATTTGTGTCTCCTATTTATTGTTGCCATTTGAGTCATTTTGATTATGATTGACTTGATAAGGAATACATTATTAAGGTCTACATTCTTCCTCCTGGGCTTTTTTTTTTTTTTTTTTTTTGGGTTAACAAGCTTACTTTAATCAAACAAACATACATTACCTAGTTCAGGGGAAAAAGGTCAGCACCCCGAACCTCAGAGTTACAGAACTTACAGATCAAACAGACAGGCTTCCAAACTGTCCAACCATTATATCAATACCAAATCACAGTTACCAGAGAGGGAAGCATCAACATCTGGGTTTTCAAAGCCGGGGGGCTCTCAATAACGGCTTCCCAGAGTCTCATCTGGTCAAATCACACAACACTTCTCAAAGTGAGCCCCAAAGCAAAGCCTCTCCTCAGGGCTTATATAGCCTTCTCTTGGCTTAGAGAATGTAACAACCTTCTGGACCCACTGCCCAATCACAAAGTATCAAGGTGTGGGCTTTCCTGAAAAACAAGCCTCCCACCACAGGCTCCAGGTGCACTTAAGCTAAGGGCAGGGAAGATCTTTAAATTTGCATTTCCATTACATTCGGCCCCAAGATCTTTCTTGCCCATAGCATATACAATTTACACTTGAATTAGCACTAAACATCTCTTAGGTCACATTTTCCAGGTACATAAGAAAATCACAATATAATCTCAAAATACAATAGTCCAAGTCTTCCACTCATGGGGCAAATGTTAACTCAGTCCACTTATCAGTAAAATCAAAAAATAGTCACTCTTAACTCAATCAGTTACATCAGTTTTCAAAGTACAAGTCTTCCACTCATGGGGGCAAAGTCTTGATTAGCTCAATTAGTCTCTTATCTGTAACAATATCTCAAAGTACAATCAGTAACTTATTCAGTAAAGTCTTACTAAGTATGCCCATAGCATAGACAATTTACATTTCAATTAGCACTAACCATCTCTTAAGTCACATTTTCAAGGTACATTTAAAGTTACCAAAGTGGCCACTGGGTCTTAAACAAAGTACATTGCATTTTCACATCAATTCACAAAATACAAAGCATTATCACATAAAGTACTCTTGGGAGGGGGGCGGTGTCCTTCCCATAACACTGCTCCAGCCCCTGCTTCCAAATCCAGAGAGGGAACTAGGCAACAAAACCAAAGTGGGGTCCTTGGGATCCATGGCACTTCACCCCACCCACCATAGTCACAAGTCCATCCCCCCTGGGTCCCAAACTGTGGGATGCAGCAAGGAAACACATTCAGTGCCCCAGCTTTGCCACACAGTCCTTATCTTGTCCTGTGGCTGAACTCCAAACTCCTGGGTTCCTTCTCCTCCAGCAGAAGGCAGCTGCTCCAGGCTTCTCCACAGATCTCCATGCAGGCAGCTCACCATTCCTGCTCTCAGCTCAGCAAAGTCAGCATGCAGGCCGTTCCTCTGTCCTGCTCCATGGCTCCACAGAATCACAGCTACCACAACTGGGAAACAAACCATTATCCCAGCCCCCATACTTTCCTTTTACTCAGCAGATCCCATCCCTCGTCGCCATTTTGTAGCAGCAAGCACCCCAATATCCCCAGGGTAGCTGCCAATATAGGTTCTTAGATCTGCTTTTCAAAAGGAAAGCAATTCAGAATGGGTTAACAAGCTTACTTTAATCAAACAAACACACATTACCTAGTTCAGGGAAAAAGGTCAGCACCCCAAACTTCAGAGTTACAGAACTTACAGATCAAACAGACAGGCTTCCAAACTGTCCCAACATTACATGCATCAATACCAAATCACAGTTACCAGAGAGGGAAGCATCAACATCTGGGTTTTCAAAGCCGGGGGGCTCTCAACAACGGCTTCCCAGAGTCTCATCTGGTCAAATCACACAACACTTCTCAAAGTGAGCCCCCTTCCTCCTGGGCTTTTAACTGACAATGCCAACTACTTTTGTCAAGGCAGGAGTGACACTTCTCATTTCTAATGTCTATTTGTTTCATGTGGCAATTAGCAAATTTCAAAGGCAAGACATCTTAGAATTGTGCTCTCATTTCCTTTGTCTCTATTGTCTATATGTTATGAAGGACTTGACACTGTCCAGAAGTATGGGTCCTCCTTTTTTTGATGATGGTGATTTTCTTTGCCCCCACCCCGATTTGTGCTGCTTCAGTGTATCAACGGAATTATCTCCTTTTAATTCATTCCTATTTTATATCCACATGCTTATCTAGATGCAGTTCACTGTTTTCTTGAACTACTGTCTCTCAGAAACAGCTTTCTTTCTCATTTTCTCTTATGAATCTTAGATTTTCTGATTATTTAAAGCGCATTACCTTAGGAATTCAGCTATCTGAAAATGTAGATTTTCACATCCTCCATCATGCTAGCACAGCTCATAAATTGCTCCTGTGATGTTGATTTTTGCATTCATGCCTGCTCACAAGACAAATCTTTATCTCCCTTAACTTTCTTGGAACAAAGAACAATAGCAGACAATGTTTCAAGTTTGAAATCTATGACTTACTTAGTGTCAAATTGAATGAATTTGCACCCAGTGCTGCTAAGACCTCCATTCAGATTATTCAAAGAAACTGCTAGTTTATCACAGTTAACATCAAACAGCTTAAAAAATGTATGAATAATTGAAAATTTCAAGCCTAGCTTTTCAGATATTTAGACCTTGGGCAGATATAGACTGCATGGTTTATGAAGTATGTTTTAATGGAGAGGGAGAAAGCAGTACGTTTCTTAATATAGACTCTTGGTGATATTAAAGATTTGTCATAGAAGTTCTAGTAAGTCCCTTGAGTGCCTTAAATTGTATAAAATTCCTCTTTTCTATGCTTCTTGGGTCTTTGACCATTTTTCTAAAGATATTAACTTGCAGGCAGTGGGCATGGTGCTTGGTACTTCAAACAAATGATCAGTGCATGGTATGACAGCTATCAAAACACTATAGGAATAATGTATTGGGGGGATGAGACTGAAAAGTAGGGAATACTGCATTTTGGAGAATTTGTTTGATGTGAACAATTGATTCTAGAAGTTATCGCTGTTTCTCGTTGATTTGGCAGTATTGGTCTAATATTGGCTGATTGCTTTACTACTTTAGCTGAAAATTGCAGAAGGCAATGTAAGGAAAATTACACAGTGAAAAGAGTGCATTCTTAGTAATCTGGCCATGACTATTTTTGGTTGAAACAGCTTTCTGTAGACAGGAAAGGAGCACCCTTGTAAACTTCTCAGGTGGGATTGAGTAGCAAAGGGGCCCTGGTTAAATCCCTTGTACATCCCATGCATGTCTTCCTATGCTTTTTCTTCAGTCTTCATATACATTGTTTCTTATAACTTGGTAAACTTCCATTACACCTGTGTATCACAATCTCTTTATCTATTCCCCAAACCAGGCTTCTACTTTAATGAAAATAATGGAATATATTGAAAATAAGTGAGGTGAATAGGGTAAAGAAATAGGATAAGTGGGGCTATAGAAGGTCATCTAGATTAATGAGAATGAGATAAAGAGGGAAAACATATTTGGAGGACTATAAAAGTCTTCTCAATTCTGATAGAAACACTAGGGTAAGGGTAAAGAAATAGGGGAAGATAAGGGAGGGATTTTTGGAGGGCGGTAGATTAAGTAATAGGAGGGCAAGTTCATATGTAGAAGTAAAGTAGAGGAGTCAGGAGGAATAGGAAATGAGATACGCACAAATATAAAATAAAGATGAGGAGTATAATCTATTAGGGAAAAAAAGAAGGGGTAGTAATCATGACCACAGACAAAGTTAAAGGTAAAATAGATTTAACCAAAAGAGAAAAATAAGTAAACTGACCTATATGTCAGCCATAATAATCAATATTATTTTAGAGAAATAATTAGACAGTATAAAGTTGGAGAATTGCTTTGGTGTAGGAAATGAGTTGGTGGACTTGGAAAACTATGGAAAAACTTTGTGTTACGTAAGGAGATATTATCCACCCTTAGAGAAACAGAAGACAAACACGTATATTAGTCTTGATAGATGCATATGAATATATCTGCATGTGTGTGTGTATGTGTGTGTGTGTATATTCAATATATATTCATATATAAGTATGATTATAGATATCTAAGTATATCAATGTGTATTTGAAGTGTATATGTATTTATGTAAACATAAATGTATGTGTGTGTGTATTTTTGTTTATTGAAGCCTTTTTGGGGATCATCTTCCCATGTAGCGATGTTAACAGTTTAAGCTTATGGAAATAATTATTTTTTCTCCTTTACCTCTTTACGCTTCTCTTGAGACTTGTATTTGAAGATAAAATTTTCTGTTCAACTGTGTTTTGTTTTCCATCAAGAAAGTTTGGGTATCCCCTATTTCACTGAAAATCCCTCTCCTCCCCTGAAAGATTATGGCTGAGTTTTTCTGTGTAGTTGATTCCTTGTTGTAACCCAAGATCCTTTGCCTTCCATAATATCATATTCCAAGTCCTGAGACCCTGTATATTGCTGTCTGTGGTTCCACGTTATTTTAATTGTTTCTTTCTTGCTGCTTACAGTTTTTTTTTTCTCCTTGACCTGATAATTCTGGAATTTTGCTATAATATTGCTTGAAGTTTTCATTTGGGGATCTTATTCAGGAAGTGTTTCATGGACTCTTTCAGTGACTATTTTATCCTCTGTCCTAGGACCTCAGGGCATTTTTTCTTGGTAAATTACATACAGACATATATACATAAATATATATATATATATATATATATATATATATATATTTGTTTTTTTTTTTAGTTTTCAACATTCATTTCCACAGTATTCTGAGTTGCAAAAATTTGTCCCTTACTTTCCCCTAACACTCTTCCCAAGATAGTGAGCTGACTGAATACTCCTTCCCCCAATCTCCTACCTCTTACATCCTCCCCCATTCCCATCTAAGTTTCTAGTAGGGTAAGATGGGTTTCTATACCCCAATACCTGTAAATATCTTATTTCCCAGTTTCATGTAAAAAAAAAACAATTATGTAAACATTTGTTTTTAAAACTTTGATTCCTAGACTCTTTCCCTTCTTCCCTCTTCACCCACTGCCCCTGGGAAGAAAAGCAATTCAATACAGCTTGTACATGTGTAGTTACGCAAAATGTGTTCATAGTAGATGTATTGTGAAAGACTAACTATAGTTCCCTCAATCCTATCCCACACCCCATTTATTCTATTTTCTACTTTGACCCTGTCCCTTTTCCAAAGTGTGTGCTTCTAACCACCCTCTTCCCCAATCTTCCCTCCCTTCTATCATCCCCCCTCTTATCCCCTTCTGACCTACTTTCCTATAGGGTAAGATTCCCAACTGAGTGAGTATCTTATTCCCTCCTTAAGCCAAAATCAATGAGGGTATGTTTTACCCATTCTCTTTCACTTTCCTGCTCTTCCCCTCCATTGTAACAGTATATTCTTGCCTTTTTATATGAGATAATTTGCCCTATCCTATCTCTCTCTATCTCTCCCAATATATTCTTCTCTCACCTCTTAGATTTATTTTTTAGATATCATCCCTTCATATTGAACTGATCCTGTGCCCTCTGTCTATGTATACCTGTACACATATATACACACACTCACATATATATTTATATATATATATATAGATAGATCCTCCTATATAAACATATATGTATGTATGCATATATACATACATACATATTGTCTTCAACAATCCTCATGCTGAGAAAAGTCTCATGAGTTATACTTATTGTTTTTCCATATAAGAATATAAATGGTTCAACTTCAATAAGTTCCTTATGATTTCTTTTTCTTGTTTACCTTCTCATGCTTCTTTTATTTGAAAGTCAAATTTTCTGTTCAGCTCTGGTTTATTCATCAAGAATGCTTGAAAATCATCTATTTCATTCTATGACCACATTTTGCCCCGCAGCACTATGCTCAGTTTTGCTGGATAGGTGATTCTTGGTTTTGATCCTAGGTCCTTTGACCTCTGGAATATTATATCCCAAGCCCTTTGATCCCTTAATGTAGAAGCTGCTAGATCGTGTGTTATCCTGATTGTTTCTCTGCAATACTCAAATTGTTTCTCTCTGGCTGCTTGTAATATTTTTCCTTGCACTGGGAACTCTAGAATTTGGCTATAATATTCCTAGGAATTTTCTTTTTTGGATCTTTTTCAAGAGGTGACTGGTGGATTCTTTCAATTTTTATTTTGCCCTCTGGCTCTAGAATATCAGGGCAATTTTCCTTGAGAATTTATTGGAGGATGATTCCTAGGTTATTTTTTGATCATGGCTTTCAGGTAGACTAATAATTTTTAAATTATCTCTCCTGGATCTATTTTCCAGATCAATGTGTTTCTTTTTTCCCAATGAGATATTTCACATTGCCTTTTATTTTTTCATTTTTTGGATCTGTTTTATAGTATCTTGATTTCTCATAAAGTCATTAGCTTCCATTTGCTCCAATCTAATTTGGAAGGGATAATTCTCTTCAGTGAGTTTTAGAAATTCCTTTTCCATCTGGGTAATTCAGCTTTTTAAGGCATTATTCTCCTCATTGGCTTTTTGGGCTTCTTTTGCCATTTGAGTTAGTCTATTTTTAAGGTGTTATTTTCTTCAGTATTTTTTGGGTTTCATTCAGCAGGCTGTTGACTCACTATTCACAATTTTCTTGCATCATTCTCATTCCTTTTCCCAATTTTTCCTTTACTTCTCTGACTTGATTTTCAAAATCCTTCTTGAGTTCCTCCATGGTCTGTCATGAGTTCGTATTTTACTTGGAAGCTTTGGATGCAGGAGTTTTGTCTTTGTTGACTTCTTCTAATTCCATGTTTTGATCTTTTTATTCCCAAAAAGAGTATTATATGGTCTGATTGTGCTTCCTCTACTTGTTCATCTTGCCAGCCAATTAATTGACTTTTGAGCTCTTTGCCATGGTAGCACTCTGCTTTCAGAGTGGAGAGCTTTGTCTGAAATTGCTGTAGTTTTTGCAAATGTTGTTAGAGGTCTGAGGATGAGCAATCTACAGCCACCAAAAGGTCTGCCACACTGGCATTTCTCACCTCAGGACCACCTCCCAAGAAAGTGGCCCTGATCCAAGCAGGTCAAAGCAAGAGCTATTACCCTCTGTGTGGTCATGTGGACCCCCTATCATCTGCAGGCCAGGAGCTCCAGAGGCAGCCACACAGCAGCGCTTGCAGTGCTTCTGCCACCTCTCACCCTGATGGCAGGGGCCAGAACTTGCTCTTCTGTCACCCAGTTCCCACAGAGTTCCCCACCAACCTTTCACTTTGTCTTTGGTGTTTATTGGTTAAGAATGCTAGAAACCACCACATCTGATGTTGATTTATTTCCTTGAAGTCTGCTCTGGCCAGTCTGGGCCACTTGAGACGTGTAATTGTGCTCATTTCCCAACTCAGTGCAATAGGGCCTTCCTGTCAGCCTGCCAAGCTGGCTTCAGTGGGATATTTGCTTTTTTCTGTCACTTTTTGGATTCTGTAGCTCTAAAATACGTTTAAAGTTATATTTCACAGGTATTGGAGGTGGTTGTGGCAGGAGCTCATGGAATTTCCTGCTTCTACTCCACCATCTTGGATCTGAGGGTAATTTCTTGAAAGATGCTTTCCAGGATCTTTTCTTTTTATCATGGATAGACCAGACATTCTTAAACTATATCTTCTGTATCTATTTTCTAGGTCAGTTGTTTTTCCAATGAGGTTTTTTTCTTCCATTTTTTTTTTGAGTCTTTTGATTTTGTTAACTGATTCTTGATGTCCCATACAATGATTAGCTTCTTCTGGCCCTATTTTAATTCTTAATGGATTGTTATCTTCTGTTAGCTTTTGTACCCCCTTTTCCATTTGGCCAGTTATACTTTTTAAGGAGGTTTCTTCCACAGTAAATTTTTGTCCTTTTTTTCAAGCTGTTGCCTCTTTCTTGCATACCTCTCATATCTTTTCCCAATTTTCATCGACTATTTGACTTTTAAAAATTTTGAGCTCCTCCAAGTAGGCTTTTGGGGCTTAAAACCAACTCATATTTACCTTAGTGGTTTTAGATGTAAGTATTTTGACAATGTTGGCCTCTTTGTTTTGATCTTCCCTGTCCCGACAGAAACTATAGTCAGTGTTCATTTTTGTTTCCTGCTTCTTGTTTACCTGTCTCCTGGATTTTAAAATTAAGTTTTGCTTTTGTGCCACAGGGATAACTATCCTAAGTTTTTTGTCCTGGGGGCCAGGGGCCTTGTCTCTGGCCTTGTTTTCTAGGGCCTCAACTGTTGGCAGCTGACAGCTGTAGCAATCCATCACTCACCTGGTGATGAGCTGGGGAACTAGTGGTGGTTTCAGGTTTGTGCTGAGGCCAGTTGGGTTCTTTCTCCATTTTCTGCAGGGCTTCCCTGAAGTATGTGGGGTTCTGACCTTAGGAGGAGGCCTGCCTTCCCAGGGCTGTGTTGAAGCACAGGGACGTCTGATGCTGGAAGATGATTATCTACATAGGGCTACACTGGGGAATAGGGAGGTCCAGCAGCTGGAAAACACCTGACTAGTTCTTAAGCATGGGGAGTTTGAGCCAATGTGTGCCTGCTTAGGGCTGCACAGGGACACATGGTGGTTCTCTGAGCTGGAGTCTGTCTGTTGCCTTGGCTAGGGTAGAGCAATGGGAAATGTGGGAGATTAGGGATGTTCTGGCGTTGGCATTTGCCTCCTCCACCACTCTGGGCCTCAGGATCTCTCACTTTTTTTTCTGATTTGCTGGAACACTTTCTGTCCTTGAATGCACACACCTCTTTTTTTTTTTTTCTAAGTGGGAAGGACTTTTCCTATCCGTCCTCCAGGATTCCAGAGTTAAAGACTGTTTTGCTCCATCTTTTTTCTGGCTCTACTATTGCAGGATTTTTTTTTTTCCTGGAGCAAAAGTTTCTGTTTTTAAGTGGTGAGTAAGGGAAGTGACATTGATTTACGACTTAGTCACCTTGGCTCCTGGAAGTCTCCATAGTTTAGATTCTTAAAGTGCAATCATCCAAGCGTAGGCACCAGAAAAAGTGTAATAGATTGGGTAGACTTACATTAACTTATAGGAAGCTTTGGTAATTGCCTGGAGAAGATAGGGGGGAAATGTGAATGGGAGCAAAGTTGTCATAATAAAAAAATCATGGAGCTGGCAAGTTGTCCAGACTGTAAATAGAAAATAATGTGTTGTTCTAGCAGCTCAGTCTCTACTTTATGGAAAATAAAGGTGAACTTGAATGGGTACCCTATTTAGGTCAGTTCTCTGGAACTAGACTGTTTCCTCCACCAGTCTCTAAATGGAGAAGATTACTAGATGGAAACCTATCCAAATCTAAATCCTACAAGATGAATATACATGGCTTGGAAAGATTCAGATTTGCCTTTTAGCAGTGGGAGGAGGAAATAGAAAGAAATGCATAATGTTCAGCCAGTTGTGCTCTTTTCTGTACTATCTCCTGAAAGCTTTATGAGGGCTCAGACTTTCTTATTCAAACTTTGAAAACTCCCTCATGACTTAAAACATAATTCTACAAGTAGAAGTTTTTAATACACTTGGTTGAAGACTATTGTTTTTCATTAAAAATATTTCTTAGAAGTTTATATGATCACTGATAAGGTGCAGGGAATCTGTTAGGGTGAATAACTTTTAATTAATTCAATTAATTCAAATTTTAATTAACTCAATTCTGACATATTCTAAAATCCGAATTCTTTCATTTTCATTTCCTTTTTTTACATGTCCCATTGCAAAAATCAAAACAAATAAAACCTGTTATACACTTGCAGTTAGACAAAAAATAGTCCCACAATGACTGTTTCACAGACAGAAACAGACACAGACATAGACACACACACACACACACACACACACACACACACACACACAAATTTTAATCGGTACTCCAAGTCCATCACTTCCCTTCCTTTCTATAGATAACATATTTTAATCATGAGTATTCTGAGATTATGGTTAACCAGTACTCATCACAGTTCATCATTTTTTTTCAAAATTGTCTTTATAATATTGTTCTTGTTTTAGAAATCATTTACTGGCTTAGATAATTTTTAGCTAAATTTTGCATCAGTTTATAGAAGCATTTCCATGTTTCTCTTCATCATTTCTTAGAGTAGAATAATATTCAATCTCACTCATATAATAACGTGTTCAGCCATTCACTAATTAGTGAATGTTCCCTCAGCTGATGAATAAACTTGGGTTTTTTATGGTGTGATCCTTATTCAAATTATGTGATGCAGTTCCTACTGCCTTAAATCTTTAGGGGAATTAGTGAATTTTTAGAAAGAGTGTTTACTTTTCCTTGAAGAAGAATTTAGATTCTTCTTAGATTATTCATGTGTTTATAACTAAGTCTGAATCTTTCAGTAGAAGCTTTCTTTCTTTAGTGTTCTTACTCTTTGTTTGTGGTTTGTTTACAAGTGATTTTTTTTAAGCAAGTTTGTATAGGCTTCTCAACACTTCTGTTCTTCTGTGAGCTGTCTGCTTCTGTAGAAATAATGCATCCCCCTGATTAATTAGCTCTTCCTCACTCCTTCATTTCCTGAGGATGATAACTGCCATCTCTTGGGTGGCCCAAGACTTCCTACATCTGCTATATTTGGAATTCTTTATTTATTTTATGACATGTTTTTATAATAACTTTTCAAAATATGAAAAAAAAAACAATGGTCATCCCTTCAATATTTATTAAAAATCTACTATGTTCCATGCACAGTGATAGATGCTGGAGCAAAAAATAACCACGATTGACTAAATTTTTTAATTATGAGGAGCTTATCAAATCGAATCCAATAAGTGCTTATGCAATGGTTATTTTGATATATATGCTTGTGTGATCCAGAAAAGTCACCCATCTTTTCAGTTCCCCTGTCATCTAAGGCTATACATTCAATAACTGTGACAATCTACATTTTGTAGAGGGAACTTATTATTCCTACTCAAGGAAAATAAGTTCACACATTCACTAGCTACTCTGTTCTAGCCTCTCCACTTCTCCCTCCCCCTAATATGTAAAACATATAGATAGACATC
Organism: Gymnobelideus leadbeateri; assembly: GCA_011680675.1. Classification (NCBI taxonomy): domain Eukaryota; kingdom Metazoa; phylum Chordata; class Mammalia; order Diprotodontia; family Petauridae; genus Gymnobelideus; species Gymnobelideus leadbeateri. Next base: position 21,901 of record WOXC01001586.1, read on the forward strand.
AATGCTATGAAATTTTATAAAAACTGCTCTAGCCCTAAAAGTGTTTGTTATCTTGCTTGGGAGATACAGCATATAAATGCACATAAGCATGTATGATTATTTGATGAAAAAATATCAAAGTTTTATAAGCTGCTGATATTTTTTTCATAATTCCCTTGCACCACCCATTTCTTTTACAAGTTTTTTTTCTTCTTTCTCTCTCATATGATTTTTAAGCCCCTTTTTGAACTCTTTCATGAGCTCTTTCTGGGCATGAGAACACTTAACATTTTTCTTTAGGGTTTTGTCCATGATGTTTTGACATTGTTGTCATCTTCTGAGTTTGTGTTTTTGGTCTTCCCTGTCACCATAATAACTTTCTATGGTCAGATTCTTTGTTTTATTGGGGGATTTTTTGCTTATATTCCTTCCTTCCTCCCTCCCTCCCTCTTTCCTCCCTCCTTCCCTCTTTCTTTCTTTCTCTTTCCTTCTTTCTTTCTTTCTTTCTTTCTTTCTTTCTTTCTTTCTTTCTTTCTTTCTTTCTTTCTTTCTTTCTTTCTTTCTTTCTTCCTTCCTTCCTTCCTTCCTTCCTTCCTTCCTTCCTTCCTTCCTTCCTTCTTTCCTTCCTTCCTCTCTCTCTCTCTCTCTCTCCCTTCCTTCCTTCCTTCCTTCCTTCCTTCCTTCCTTCCTTCCTTCCTTCCTTCCTTCCTTCCTTCCTTCCTTCCTTCCTTCCTTCCTTCTTTCTTTCTTTCTTTCTTTCTTTCTTTCTTTCTTTCTTTCTTTCTTTCTTTCTTTCCTTCTTTTAAATTTGAGCACTGGTCCTAGGGTGGAAGGGGCACCATCTCAGGCTTTTGTGCCAGTGGCTGCCGGCCCTGGATGTTTACCTGGTGCTCTGCTGATATTGCCCTGAGTCCTCCAAGGGACCCTCATTTCAGGTTCTGTATTGAGGAGGTGAGTTAGGGGGTGAATGGTGCTTATGAATGCTTCAGGGGTATGGAAGCTTGCTTGTTACTGAGATGGGGTCCTACTGGTGGTGTCTGGAATGCACTAACATCCAATGGTGTGTTTCTACATTTTCCAAGACTATACAGAAGCATGTGGAGGTCTTGCTATTGGTGGATGCCTGTTTCTCCAGGGCTATACTGAAGCACAGGTGGTTCTCATAGTGAGAGTATGACCATTCTGCTGAGTGTGCTAAGGCATGTGGAGAGTCCTGGTGCTGGCATTTGCTTTCTCTACCACATTGGGGCTCAGAATATCCCATTGTTTTGCTGAGGTGGGGCTGACTGCATACTTGCTGGGATGCTCCCTGTCCTTGAATGTCCTCCCCTCTTACCCAAGTCAGATGGAACTTTCTTGCTGATCTTCCAAATTCCTTGGGATAAAAGATTTTTTCATCCCATCTTTTTTAAAATGCTTTATTAACTTCTGGTTTACATCATTCATTTCCATCAGATTTTGAGTTACAGTTTTTCCCCCATTTACCCCCTACCCACCACCTGAGAATAACAGTTCCACAGGATATCTCCTCATCCAATCTGCTCTCTCCCATCTCTTTCCCCATATCCCCTTAGACTTTTCCAGTATGATGAGGTGCATCCCTGTGGGCCAATGCCTGCACATATTATCTCCCAATTATATGCAAAATATTATTAATCATAGTATTTATATATTTTTAAAATTTTGATTTTAAACGGAAGATAAGCAACTCAGTATATGCTGTACATGTCTAGCTATGTAAAACATTACCATAGTACATATATTGTAAAAGACTGACTATATTTCCCTCCCTCCCATCCCCCCTCCCACCAGCTCCACTCCCCACCTTGATCCTGTCCCTTTTCAAAAGTGGGTGCTTCCAACTCCATTACCCCCAGCCCATCCTCCCTTCCACAACCTCCCCCCACTCCCCTGTAGCAGCAAGCACCCCAACATCTCCAGGGTGGCTGCCAACACAGGTTCTTAGATCTGATTTTAAAAAGAAACCAACTCAAAATCGGTTAACAAGCTTACTTTAATCAAACAAACCTGTATCATTTACCTAGTTCATGGGAAAAACGTCAGCACCCAGAACTTCAGAGTATACAGACAGTAGTTTCAAAACAGAGAAACAGACAGATCAAGCAGACAGTTTTCCAAACTGCCCAACCATTACATACATCAATACCAAATCACAGTTACCAGAGAGGGAAGTATCAACATCTGGGTTTTCAAAGCTGGGGGGCTCTCAATGGCTGCCCAGAGTCTCATCTGGACAAATCACACAACACTCCTCAAAGTGAGCCCCAAAGCAAAGCCTCACTTCAGGGATTATATAGCCTTCTCCTGGGTCAGAGAATGTAACCACCTTCTTGACCCACTGCCCAATCACATAGTATCAAGGAGTTGTCATTCCTGAAAACCAAGCCTCCTGCCACAGGCTCCATGTGACCACATTCAGCCTATTAGGAGGCAGCTTATATTTTCAAGTCAAGGAAGGTTCTCTGAGGCTCTTAAGCTCACCAAAGGGCCTAGGGGCAGTGAAGATCTTTAAATTTGCATTTTCATTACATTCAGCCCCAAGGTCTTTCATGCCCATAGCATAGACAATTTACATTTGAATTAGCACTAACCATCTCTTAGGTCACATTTTCAAGGTACATAACTAAAGCTCCAAAGTGACCACAGGGCCTTAAACACAAAGCACATTGCATTATCACATCAATTCAAAACAAGAGTCCAAATAAAGTTCTCTTGGGAAGAGGGTGGTGTCTTTCCCCTCACACTGCTCCAGCCCCTGCTTCCAAGTCCACAGAGGGGGCTGGTCAACAAAACCAACAGGGTGGAGTCCTTGGGGGTCCTCAGCACTTCACCCCACCCACCATACTCACAAGTCCATCCTCCCCCTGGGTCCCAAACTACTGATGTAGCAAGGAAACACATTCAGTGCCCCTGCTTTGCCACAGTCCTTATCTTGTCCTGTGTCTCAACTCCAAACTCCTGGGTGCCTTCTCCTCCAACAGAAGGCAGCACCTCCTGTCTTCTTCACAGGTCTCCATGTAGGCAGCTCACCATTCCTGCTCTCAGCTCAGTGAAGTCAGCATGCAGGCCATTCTTCTCTCCTATTCTATGGCTCCACAGAGTCATAGCTACCACGACTGGGAAACAAACAATTATTCCAGACCCCATACTTTCCTTTTAGTGGGCAGGTCCCTTCCTTGTCGCCATTTTGTAACAGCAAGCACCCCAACATCCCCAGGGTGGCTGCCAACAGAGGTTCTTAGATATGCTTTTCAAATGGAAAGCAATTCAAAATTAGATAACAAGCTTATTTTAATCAAACAAACATATGTCATTTGCCTAGTTCAGGGGAAAAAGGTCAGCACCCCAAACTTCAGAGTATAAAGACAGTCATTTCAAAACAGAGAGACAGATCAAGCAGACAGGCTTCCAAACTGTCCAACCATTACATCAATACCAAATCACAGTTACTAAAGACGGAAGCATCAGCATCTGGGTTTTCAAAGCTGGGGGGCTCTCAATGGCTGCCCAGAGTCTCACCTGGTCAAATCATAGAACACTCCTCAAAGTGAGCCCCAAAGCAAAGCCTCACTTCAGGGATTATATAGCTTTCTCCTGGTTCAGAGAATTTAACAACTCTCTTGGCCCACTGGCCAATCACATAGCATCAAGGTGTTGGCATTCCTCAAAACCAAGCCTCCTGCCACAGGCTCCCTATGAACACATTCAGCCTATTAAGAGGCAGATTATATTTTCAAGTCAAGGAAGGTTCTCTGAATCTCTTAAGTGCACCAAAGGGCCTAGGGACAGGGAAGATCTTTAAATTTGCATTTCCATTACACTCCCTCCCCCACATACCCCTGTAGGGTGGGACACCCTATTTAGTATGCATCTCGTTCTCTCCATGGTCCAAATTAAATGAGATTAAGATTTTGCCTTTTTCCCTTCCTGTTCCTCCCCTCCCTTACAACCACCTTACCCTGCCTCCTCTACACAAGACAGTTCAACCCTTTGTCTCTCTCCATTCCCCCTCACCTCTTAACCTCACCTTTGAAGGATCATCCCTTCCTATTAAATTCAACCTGTTCCCTCTATCTATGTATACCTGAAAACATATATACACACATTCACATATGTATTCATATGCCCATATACCCTTCTTCAACTATTTTCATACTGAGAAAAGTTTCATCAGTTACAGTTATCGTTTTTCCATGTAGGAATGTAAATAGTTCAACTTTGTTACATTCATTATGATTTATTTTCCCTGTTTACCTTCTCAAGCATCTCTTGCTTCTTGTATCTGAATGTCAAATTTTCTATTCACCTCTGTTTGTTTCCCTCAGGAAACCAGTGAATACCCCCTAGACTGATTGCCGGATCCCCACACACTTCGAAGGTGAGGGGCTAAAGCTGCAATGTGGCAACATTGTGCAAGCTGAGTGGCCTCCTCAGAGGCTTCTCACCCCCATGGAAAGAAGCTGATGTACTTTCCCAACGAATCTCAAAGTCCATAGTGCACTGACCTCTCACTTTGTCCTAGGCATCTATGTGTTGGTTATTCTGGGAATGCCACAGCTGCTGTTGTTCTGGGGTCCCTCCCTCCTGCTGCTGGTCCTGGGGCTAAAACCTCAGACTCATGCAGGCCTGGGCTCAGCTCCCAGAGTGCTGCACTGGCCTCTCCCTGTCAGGCTGCCAAGCTGTCCTCAGCAGGAGGTTAACTTCTCTGTGTCATTTTGTGCATTCTGGAGCTCCAATGATCATTCAGATTCCCCCTTTTACATAATTTTGAAGTGGTGTGGGCCAGAGTTCCATGGAAGTGCTGTTTCTACTCTGCCACCTTGACTCTGCCCCCCAGCTCATCATTTCTTATAACACAATGGTATTCCATCACATTCATATACCACAAATTGTTCAGTTATTTCCCAATTAATGGGCATCCTCTTAATTTTCAGTTCCTTGCTACCAGAGAAAGAGCTGTTATAAATACTTTTGTACATGTGGAGCTTTTCCCCATTTTTATGCTCTCTTTGCAACACAGACCAGAAACAGTATTGCTAGGTCAAATGGTATGCATGCATAGTTTTATAGCCCTTTGGTCATAGATCTAAATTGTTCTACATAGTGGTTGGGTCAGTTCAGAAAACCACCTGCAATGCAATAGGGTTCCAATTTTCACACATGTTCTCCAACATTTTACATTTCCCTGTTTTATCATGTTTGCCAATTTGATAGGTATGATGGAATACCTCAGAGTTGTTTTGATTTGCACTTCTCTAATAAATAGTGATTTAGAGAGCATTTTTTCATATTAGTAGAGATAGTTTAATTTCTTTTTCTGAAAGCTATCTGTTCATATCTTTTGACCATTTATCAGTTGGAGAATGGCTTGCATTCTTATAAATTTGAGGCAGTTCTTCCTGTAATTTAGAAATGAGACATTTATCAGAGACACTGACTATAAAAATTGTTTCTTAGCTTTCTGCTTTTCTTGTAAAAATTGTTGCATTGACTTTGTGTGTGCAAATCTTTTCAATTTCATGTAATCAAAATCATTCATTTTGCATTTCATAATGTTCTCTATCTCTTGTTTTGTCATAAATTCTTCTTATACCGGAAGTAGGAGTTTTTGGGATAATCAAACAGTAGATTACTTTAGTCATTGACTATTTTGTCTTGTGTACCTAACCTATTCCAATGATTCACCACACTGTTTCTTAGCCAGTACCAAGTAGTTTTGATGATGGCTACTTTTATAATACTATGTAAGATCTGGTACAGCTAGGCCACCTCCCCTCTAATTACTTTTCCTTAACTCCCTTGATATTCAGGAACTTTTGTTATTCCAGATGAAATTGTTATAATTTTTTCTAGCTCCATACAATAATATTTTGGTAGTTTGATTGGTCTGACACTGAATGAGTAAATTAGTTTAATTAGAATTATCATTTTTATTCTAGAAGCCTACCTGTGAGTATATATTATATATAGCCTACCTGTGACCAACTGATGTTTTTTTTTCCAAGTATTCAGATATTACTTTATTAGTGTGAAAAGTGTTTTGTAATTGTGTTTATAAAATGCCTGTGTTTGTTTTGGCAAGTAAACTCCAAAATATTTTATGATATCTATAATAACTTTAAAAGGAATTTCTCTTTTTATCTTTTGCTATTGGATTTAGTTAGTAATATATAGTACTGTCAATGATCTATGCAGGTTCATTTCATATCCTGCAACTTTGCTAAAGCTATAAATTATTTCATGCAGATTTTTAATTGATTCTCTGGGATTCTTCAAGTAGATCACCCACTCCTTTTTCTCTTACTGTTTCTTCCCTCCCTTCTATCCACCCATTTCTTTCCCCTTTCCCCTCCTACTTTCTAGAAGCTAGATTTCTATACCTAATTGAATATGTTATTCCCTCTTTGAGCCAAATCTGAAAAGAGTAAAATTCAAACAATTCTCATCACACTCCTTTCTTTCCCTCTACTGTAATAGGTCTTTGTGCCTCTTCATGTGATGCAATTTACCCTTTTCTGTCTCCTCCTTTCCTCTTCTCCCAGTACAATCCCCTTTCATCCTTTAATTAGATTTTTTTATCATCACATCAGTCAACTTATACCCATGCCCACTGTCTAAGTATGCCCTGTCTAAACATTGTAATATAATTCTCAAGAGTTGAAAGTATCATCTTTCCTTGTAAGGTTGTAAACAGTTTTTCTTTATTGAATAATATGTTGTTGTTCTTTTACTTTCCTGTTTACCTTTTTTTCCCCTCTCTTGAGTCTTTTATTTGAATGTCAAATATTCCACTGAACTGAGGTCATTTTGTCAGGAAGGTTTGGAAGTCCCTTATTTCTTTAAATATCCGTGTCTTCCTCTGAAAGATTATTCTCAGTTTTGTGTCCTGCTATTGGCACTTGCCTGCTCCACCACCCTGGGGGTAAGGGTCTCTCTTGTTTCCTGAGGTGGGCTTTGCCACTGGCTTGCTTGAACACCTCCAATACTGTTCTGCTCCCCTTCTACCAGAACAAGAGAGACATTTCCCTTTGATTTTCCTAAGCTTCCAAGTTGAAAGACTGCTACATCCTGTCTTTCTGTTTCTTCAGTTCTTTCAGGGTTTTTCCTGGGGTGATATTTTCTGTGTTTTTAGAGGTCCCCAAGGGAGAGTGAGAGTGATTTACATCTTACTCTGCCACCTTGGCTCCTTTATTGTCCTACATTTTTGAAGAAGAACAAAATGACATTATGATGTCGGAGTCGAGTTATAGTGTATCCAACTGTGACTAATAAGATCAATAGGAGATTGAAATGCTCTACCACATTTCAGGCATAAATATTCCATATAAAAACATTTGGGGTGGAGATATGTCTAAATTTGTACACCTCATATTTCTTTTGATCTACTACTGTTTTGCTCACAGAGTATAGATCCTTCTAGGCAAGCTTAAAGCACTTCCTACAAGCCATTTGTTCTCCCAAGTTCATATTCAAAGTTCCCCCTTTGTTTACATCTTGAACCTTTGCCCTCCAAGGTTTCCTTGATAAACTGACTACAAAATCTATTCTATATTCGTGAAATCTCATATTATGACTTAAGTACCAAAGTTGGAAAAATCTACTCCCTGCAACTAGAACAAGAAGGATGAATTTTAAAAATACAAAACCCAAACTTTGTTTCTTGGAGCCACATGACTTATGGGGATGGGGAGAGATGGCTTCCAGAAGCTCTTCCTTTACCACATGTGAATGAAAGGTTCTCTGCTTTTTTTGATGGGAATGAAGGGAAAAAACAAACTGTTCTCTTTCCGGTAGTTTCAATGTGGTAAAATATTTCAGTTAATGGGGGAAAAAGATGCTTGCAGACACATAGGACAACATAGGATTTCCACCATGTACCAATTTTACTTCCTCCCAGAATCATGTTTACCAGTGTTTTCTACATGGTTGATATCATTTTAATTCATCTAGGTATGTGTCAAGCTCCTATTACATTTCTAAATATCCTCCATCATACTGGGGGTGGTATGGTTGAGCATAGAAATAGTGAATTGAAAGTTTAGAGACACCTCTAAGTCTCAGTTCCCCATTTGTGAGATAAAGGAAAAACATAAACGAATGTATTTCTAAAGCTCATTCCATAATGGCTTCTATTACTTTTTTTTTTTGCTCATTAAACATTTATTTAATTGAATTATCATATGTACAATTGGAAAAATAACAGCATCTTCTCAGTGGGTATAACAGTGCAGGTGGCAAAATATAGCAATTCTATTACATAAACAATCTATGATGTTAGCTAAACTGATTGACAAGAAATACGGGTCGACTTAAAAAACATGAGGTATTAGTGACTAAGGCAATAGGGAAAAGCAGCCCCTTCAAGTCATCTAAAATGTATACATTGCTACATTTTTTTTTTTTTTTGCTTTTTGGAGGGCAATTGGGGTTAAATAACTTGCCCAAGGTCACACAGCTAGGTTTTTGTTTGTGTGTGTGTGTTAAGTGTCTGAGGCCAGATCGGAACTCAGGTCCTTCTGACTCCAGGGCTGACGCTCTACTCACTGCGCCACCTAGCTGCCCCAGTTGCTACATTTCTTTGTGTTTGATAGGTGACTGTGCAGGTTATAAACCTCTTCTCTATATTGAGTATCAGTGGAATGCTACATAAAACAATCACCAACCAGTGAAGAAAGGTAGATTAGAACATGAAGGGTGAAGGACAGATCAAATGAATGTTTCTTACTTAGCTACACTGGCTAAGGAGAAGCCATTTATTCAAATAGGATGAGATTAGCTAGAGACATGCAGTCAGCTGGTGTCTGACTACATACAGGAAAGCTGAGCCTTCTAGTAACATGCACTGGAGCAGGTTAAAGGAAATGACAAACATTTAGCAAAATAAATGGTGATATTGATTCTAGCTCAATATCAGTTAGTACCTCTAGAGTAGGGGTTCCCACTGTAAAGCCAGAGACTACTGTTACTCTTTCAAGTTCTCTGTATTAGTCACTCTTTTGCATGTCTTGTACATATTTTACAATCTTTTGATGCATCTCATTCATCTCCTGTATAAGCCGTTGCATTTTTTTCATATGTCAATTGTATAGTTTCTATTTCCAGTATCATATGTTCTCTCACTTGCAAATGTTGATATTTCTCGATCCTAGTTCTCATGTATGATTTTCCTGAAGGGAAAGTAAATTCTTCCCCCACTGACTGCTAATAATTCTAGGTAAAAAACATCGAGGTATGTGCTAAAGCCAGCTCAATGTTGTTCCATGGAACCTATTTTTAAATTTTCAGTGTGAGCATTTACACCTCAGAAATAAGTAAACTAAAATCAAGGCTTATTTTATTGCTTTAAGATTTAAGAAAGTTGTGCAGAAAATGCTGATAATACAAATTAATGTTAAAAGTGTTCTGTGCTAGTTTTTTTTTCTTGAGATGTAGTTTTTATGCATTTAGCAGCATATAATTGGATACATCTTTGTAAAATTATATTGCCTGTAATAATGAAGAGAAGGTACAGAAAGGAAGGAACCAGTGAGAGAAGAAAGTGGTGAGTACCTTGCTCCTGTATCCTTTCACCAATTTTGGAATGAACAAGTCTTATGGGCATTCTCTCATCATCTCACAAACCTTGTTCACCACTTTAGCTGCCATATACAAGTTGCTGAAGCAAGCTATACGTAGACAATAGACATAGATATCAACATTGACACTGATGTAGATATAGACATATACACATGCACATGCATACACACACAAACACACACACACACATGTATATATATATATACACACACACACAAACATACATATACTTACACATACATGTTTGCAAACATCCATTCTGTCTGAATCTTTTGACCCTTAGTCATCCTCTTTTTCTTGACAAATCCTCTCTTGTGATTTTTTTTATCATTCCTTTTCCTAGATCTCCTCCCACAACTTACAGTTTCTCAATCCCTATTTTTTTTTGTCATTACATAGATCATGCCCACTATGGGTGGGTAACATCCCTACCACCCCACTCTCATATCTTCTTTCTGCATCCTGCCCTCTAATCCCTCTAATATTATTTGACTTGGTGGTTTCATCCAGTGCTTATACTAGTGATTCTCAGATCTACTTACCTATTCCTAATTTCTTTCTTAACTTCCAGAGTTGAATCTCTATTACTTATTAGGCATCTCAAACTGAAGATCCTTTTGACATTTTAAACCCCAAACCCTACTGGATTATGAATTTCCTGATTATTGTTGAGTGTATCAACAAAATTCTAGTCACTCATGCACATATAGATATAATTCTATGCTTTTCACAATCTCTCACTGCCTCTCCATGCCCTTCCCATCTTTAATCTGTTTCCAAGGCCTATCAATATTCCCTTCACAGCAATTTTACCTGCATCCCATTCTCTTCTCTGACACTTCCACCACCCTAGTGTTATCACCTCACAACTTGACTAATGTAATAGCTTGCTAGTTATTCTGCCTGCCACATATCTCTCCCCACTTCATTCCATCTTTTACTCATTTTTCAAATTAATCTTCATTAAAATGTGGACTTGACCTTGTCACTTTACTATTCAAGAAGCTCCAAAAGCTTTCTATTACCTCTAGAAGCAAATATAAAATTCTCTGGAATTTTAAACCCTTCAAAACCTTTACTCCTTTAACCATTTCAGCCTTCTTACTTCATCTCTCCCTTCCCTCAGTAACACTTGCTGTTCTACTCACAAAACCTTCCATCTGAATAATTTTTGTACTTTAATTTATTGTTCCTTATGTATAAAATACTCTTCTAACTCATCCTCAACTTGAGACTTCAGTGAAATACCAGTTACAACTCATATTTCTATAGAAATACCTAATTACCTAATTTCTTTTACCTAATTTCTTTTTGATTCTACTACTTCCCTTCTATTGAACATTTCCAGTTTATCTAGCATATAGATGATTTGTACATATTTGTTTGCATGTGGCCTCCCCATGAGATTGGGAGCTTATTTTTGTATCCTCACTGCTGCTAGACACTTAATATCCACTTACTCCCTCACTGATTGACAAATTTTGGCTTTTGCATCTTTAGGGAAGAAAGAGTTTTTTAACATACAATGACCTGGATACAGAGCTCAAAATCATATGTAAAGAATATGAGGCATGTATTACTATTTTTTTTCCTCTAGGACACCTACTCTAAGACATATTTAGTATAGAGACTACTGCAAAGAAAGTGCCTTTTGGCTTACTGAATGACTGCTAATAAATATCTCTTGTTTGGCTGTTAGAATGAGGCTGCTTAGCTCTGGGCAGGCAGTGATAGCTAGGGTATTCTAGATGTCCTAGCTTCTTCTTGTTCTGGTTCTGTTCCAATAATTTCTCACTGATGCCTAAAATTCTTTGAATCAAATATTCAAATTTTCACGGAAAAATTATAACTACTTCATAGAAGCCAATATCATATAGAGAAAATGGCTCAAAATTTTGTACTCATAACAGGGAGATGCTCTGAGACACTAGAATAAATGTAAGACAGAACATGAAAAATTTTACAGGTACTCAGTTGGACTCATATTTACCACTAAGGTTTTGAGAGGGCTTGCAGAATTGAGGAAACAGGAATTCAGCTTACTAAAACTCTTACCTCCTCTCTTGATCCAATCATAATTACATTCCATTATCACCAGGAGCAGTTGGCATAGACTTATCTCAATATGAATTGGAAAAGCCTTTGATATAAAGAGTCAATGTGATGTAACATACTTGCATTCAAGTCCTACCTCTAATACTTACTATCTGTCTGGCCATAGTGATATTGATAAATATCAGTGTTAAATACTGATAAAATCAGGCATGAACCTATGTAAATGCATACTCTTGTTTGCTTTTTATTCATATGATCTTCAGTGATGTTCAACTCTTTCTGATCCCATTTGTGGTTTTCCTGGCAAAGATTTCCTTCCATAGCTCATTTCCTTCAGTTCATTTTACAGATCAGATACTGTGGCTTATCCAGAGTCACAGAACTAGAGTCTGAGGCCAGATTTTAACTCAGGAAGATGACTTTTCCTGACTCAAAGTCTAGTGCTCTATCCACTGTACCACCTCACTGTCCCTAACTGTAATTAGAATCAATAAATCTTATAAAAAAAAATTACTGGGAACACATAGCTCCACTGTGAATCCCATCACTAAATTTTAAAAACTGAATCCGAATGGATTTTGGGGTGACATAATCTACTAGGAGACAGATCATGGAAGAATCCAGGCCAAGAAAGTGCCCACATGGGTCTGGACAGGGGGAGTGTGGAGCACACAGGGGCTATAGCAGCTTGGACTAGAGAGTGGATTACAGCAGAGAAAGAAGGAGCCCCAGCCAGCAGACTCACCCAAGGGAGATTCACAGCTGTCTCACCAGCATCTTACCACAGGACAGGAGGAATCATTGGAGTCAGGTAAGAGAGGGCTTGGGCCCCCAGCAGAGACAGCAGCTTCTCCTGGGGCTATCAGCCCCCAGCCTGGAAGTTTAGAAATCTCTTGCCTATGCTTCCAGGGCCCAGGATGACAGTAAACTCCCTGACCTAGAAAATCAAAAGACAAGTGTCCCACCCAGAGTGAAATCATAAGATAGTGGAAATAGCCTTGGGCTTGGGAGTCATTGAGAAGGGGTGTAACTGAGGCAGCAAGGAGTCTGAAGAGAAGAGGGGTAGGGGTCCCAATAAGCTCCACCTCAACTGACCAGCAAAAGCTTGCCTGAGCAGTAGCCCTGGGGTATAGAGACAGAAATCTGAAGTGGCCAGACCACCCAGCCTCCACAGATTCCTCTGTTGGACATACCTCAGGGGGAACACTGAGACTCCTGCCTTGGCCACAAACTAGACACCCAGAGGCTATAGCATACAAAGTCAACAACCAGGCCCTTAGCTCCCAGACTGAGAAATTAGGAAATAAGAAATTACAATGGGAAGGAAGGAAGCTGAGGAGAAGGCAAGATAAATAAAAGAAAAGCAAGATAATCGATTAAAGCTTATTATAGCAATCAAGAACAACCAAATATAGAGGACAACATGGACTCTATAATCACACCTGAGACCACAGAAGGAAATATGAACTAGTCTCAAGCCCAAAAAGCATTCTTGGAGTTGCTTAAGAAAGATTTAAAAGACCAAAGTATGGATGCAGAAGACAAATTTAAATCTACAGTGACCAACTGGAAAAAAGTTTCATTGAAGAAAACAAATCCTTAAAAAGTAAAATTATTGAAGTAATTGGAGAAAATACCCCCCTAAAAAAGGACCTTCAAAAATTAACCATAGACTATAATTTGCTAAAAATTAGAATCAGTCAAATTGAAACTCAGAACTTTATGATGCACCAAGAGTCAATCAAACATGAAGATTGAAAAATTGGAAGAAAGTGTAAAATATCTCTCTGGAAAAAGAACTGACCTAGAGAACACATCCAGGAGAGATAACTTAAGAATTATTGGTCTATTGGAAAGCCATGATGAAAAAATAAGCCTGGAAAACATCCTCCAAGAGATTGATAAGGAAAACTGTTCTGAAGCCCTGGAATCAGAAAATAAAATAGTTATTGAAAAAGTTCACCAGACTCCTCCTGAAAGAGATCCCAGATTGAAAAATCCAAGAAATATAGTAGCCAAATTCCAGAATTACAAGATTAAGGAAAAATACTGTAAGTAGCCAAAAATAAACAATTCAAATATCATGGAAGTACAGTCAGGATCACACAGCACCTAGCAGCTTCTACATTAAAAGATCAGAGGGATTGGAATTTAATATTTCATAGTGCAAGAGAGCTAGGACTGTAACCAAGGATTAACTACCTGGCAAAACTAAGCATAACCTTTCAGGCAAGGAGATGGTCATTTAATGAAATGAGGGACTTCCAGACTTTTCTGATGAAAAAGCCAGAGCTCAATGGAAAATTTAATATCCAATTACAAGACCCAAGAAAGACATAAAAAGGAACACACACACACACACACACACACACACACACACACACACACACGCACATGCACATGCACATTCATCCATACAATCACATAACTTGGGATGCAATAAGAGCAAAATGATCACATCACTATATGAGAAGCTGATAACTGTCAACATCTAAATTTATATGATTATCATTACTTTTAAAAAGTTATACATAGATAGTGGCTGTGGGTATGAATGAACTAATCTGAAGACAAAAAGAAAAAACCTTATTAAGGGGGTCAAAGGTATTGTAATGGTATAAAAGTAAAGTATGAGATAGAAAAAGGTAAATTATGCCAATTGAAGAGGCATAAAAACACACTGTAGTAGAGGGGAAAGAAAGAAGGAGAGGAATATCATTTGAACATTATTCTCACTGGTTCTTGGTGAAAGAGGGATCAACATAATCAGTTAAGTGTAAGATTCTAATGTGAAAAGACCCAAAATTTCATTATATAGAGGAAAAAGAGGGAGGGAGAGGAACACTGTATGAAGTTTACTCTCATTCGTTTTTGATCAAAAGGAGGAATAACATACTCCAATAAGTATAAAAATCTATTGTGTCCTATAGACAGTAGGAGGATCAGGGGGGGAAAACGGGGGATTAGGGGGAAGCAAAATAGTTGTAAAGGGAGAGGGTAGGTAAAGAATGATGGTCACCAGGTTGGAATACTGCAAGAGGTGGTGGTCAAAAGGGAAACCCTTTAGGAGGGGAAGGGAGAAGGAAGAAAGAAAAACATAAGCAGAGGAGGGAATAGGATGGAGTAGAAGAGACAGTCATCATTTCTGTGAATGTGAATGGGATGAACTCTCCCATAAAACAGAGGGGGGGTAGCAGAATGAATTAAAAACCATAAGCCTACAATATGCTGTCTACAAGAAACACATTTGAAACAAAAGGATACACACACTTTAAAGGTAAAAGGTTTGAGTAGAATATAATATGCCTCAGCTAAAGCAAAAAAGCAGGGGTAGAAATCCTTATCTCACTTAAAGCAAAAGCAAAAATAGATCTATTTAAAAGAGATAAGAGAACTATGTCCTGCTAAAAGGCACTATTGAGAATGAAACAATAACATTACTCAACATATATGCACCAAGTGGTATAACGTCCAAATTCCTAGAGGAGAAGTTAAAGGAATTAGAGGAATAAATGGATAGCAAAAGTATACTAGTGGGGAACATTAATCTCCCCCACTCTGAACTTGATAAATCTAACCTCAGAATGAACAAGAAAAAAGTTAAGGAGGTGGATAGAATTTTAAAGAGGCTAGATGTAATAGATCTCTGGAGAAAACTGAATGGGGATAAAAAGGAATTTACTCTCTTCTCAGAAGTTCATGTACATACTCAAAAAATCAACCCTCTACTAGGTCATAAAAACCTCACAATTTAGTGTGGAAAGGCAGAGATATTAAATTCATAGTTCTCAGATCAAGATGCAATAAAAATTATACACAATAGAAGTCCATGGAAATATAGACTAAAATCTAATTGGAAATTAAACAATTAAATCCTAAAGAATGAGTGGGTCAAATAAGAAATTATAAAAACAATCAATAATTTCATTCAAGAGAATCATAAAAATGAGACAATATACCAAAATTGGATTTCTACCCCTGCTTTTTGCTTTAGCTGAGGCATAGTATATTCTACTTAAGCCTTTTACCTTTACCCTGTGTGTATCCTTTTGTTTCAAATGTGTTTCTTGTAGACAGCATATTGTAAGATTATTGTACTGATTCCTAAATCAGGAAGAGATAAAACAGAGAAAGTAAATTATAGACCAATTTCCCTCATGAATATAGATCAAAAATGTTAAATAAAATAGTAGCTACAAGACTAAAACAACTTATCAGAAGAATAATACACTTTGATCAGGTAGGATTTATTCCAGGAATGCAAGGATGGTTTAATATTAGGAAAACCATTAGTATAATTGATCATATGAACAATAAAACTAGCAGAAACTACATGATTATCTCAATAGATGCAGAAAAGGCTTTTGAAAAAATACAACATCTATTCCTATTAAAAACACTAGAAAGCATAGGAATAAATGGAGCCTTCCTTAAAATAATAGGTAGCATCTATTTAGAACCATCAGCAAGTATTATATGAAATGGGGATAAGCTAGAAGCATTTCCAGTAAGATCAGGAGTTAAACAAGGGTGTCCACTATCACCCCTCTTATTCAATCTGGTACTAGAAATGTTAGCAGTAGCAATTAGAGAAGAAAAAGGAATCCAATTAGGAAAAGAAGGGACCAAGCTAGCACTCTTTGAAGATGATATGATGATATACTTAGAGAATCCTAGAAAATGAAGTAAAAAACTACTTGAGACAATAAATAAATTTGGAAAAGTTGCAGGATATAAAATAAACCCACATAATCCTTGCCATTCCTGTATATCTCTAATGAAATTCAACAGCAAGAGATAGGAAGAGAAATCCCATTTACAATAACTGTAGACATTATAAAATATTTGGGAATCTACTTGCCAAAACAAACCCAGGACCTATATGATCATAACTACAAAACACTTCTCACATAAATAAAGTCAGATCTAACTAATTTGAAAAATATCAATTGCTTGTGGTTGTCAAGCTAATATAATAAAAATGATAATTTTACACAAATTAAAATATATAATTAATGCCATACCAATCAATTTTCCAAAAATCTACTTTATAGAGCTAAAAATACTGTAACAAATTTATTTGGAAAAAGAAATGGCCCAGAATATCAAGGGAATTAATGAAAAGAATTGCTAGGGAAGGTGGACTAGCTATACAAGATTTTAATCTGTATTATACAGCAGCAGTCTTCCAAACTAGTTGGTACTGGCAAAGGAGTAGAGTAGTGGATCAATGGAATAGATTGGGTGCTCGAGACTCAGCAGTCAATGAGTATAGTAATCTATTGTTTGATAAACCCAAGGACTCCAGTTTTTGGGATAAGAATGCACTATCTGACAAAAACTGCTGGGAAAACTGGAATATAGTATGGCAGAAACTGGGCATAGTCCATTACCTAATACCATATACTAAAATCAAGTCTAAATAGGTGCATTATCTAGGTACAAAGGATGATACTATAAGAAATCTGTGAAAGCAAGGAATAGTTTAACTGTCAGATTTGTGGAGAGGGAAAGACTAGCACAAAACAAGAATTAGAGAACATTATAAAATGCAATAATGTATAATTTTGATTACATTAAATTGAAAACCTTCTGTACAAAAAAAGCCAATGTAACCACAGTCAAGAGGGAGGTGGGAAATTGGAAAATAAATTTACAAACCATGTCCTGATAAAGGACTCCTAAAACATACAGAGAATTGAGTCAAATATATAAAAATACAAGTCATTCCGCAATTGATAAATGGTCAAAGGATATGAACAGGCAGTTTTCAGAGAAAGAAATTAAAGATATCTGTAAGCACATGAAGAAATGCTCTAAATTACTATTGATTAGAGAAATACAAATCAAAACAACTCTGAAGTACCATATCACACCATTCAGATTGGCTAAGATGACAAAACACTAAAATGACAAATTCTGGAGAAGATGTAGGCAAATTGGAACACTAATACATTGTTGGTTGAGTTATGAACTGATCCAACCATTCTGAAAAGCAATTTGGAATTATGCTCAAAGGGCTATAAATAACTTCATACCTTCTTACCCAGCAATAGGGTTATATCCCAAAGATATCATAGAAGTGAGAGGAAGACCCATATGTACAAAAATATTTATAGCAGCTCTTTTTGTGGTTGTAAAGAATTTGAAATTAAGGGGGTGGCCCTCAATTGGGGAATTGCTGAACAAGTTATGGTATATGCATATAATGGAATACTATTGTGTTATAAGAAACGAGGAGCAGAAGGACTTAATATTTACCTGGAGAGGCTTATACGAACAGATGCTGAATGAGAATAGTAGAACCAGGAGAAATTTGTACACAATCGCAGGCACAACATATGTGTGATGACCAACTGTGATAGACTGGACTCTTCAAAGCAATGCAGTGATATAAGTCAATCCCAAAAGACTCATGATAGAGAGAGATGTCTACATCAAATGAAAGAACTAGAAAGAACTGAGTTTGAATACAGATTGAAGCCAACTACCTGCTCTTTTTATTTTTCTTGTTTGGTTTTATTTCCTCTTCACCATTTTTCATTCCATCTAGTACAATCCCCCTTTGTAACCTGAGTAATGTCTAATGTGAAAGTATTTGCAGATCCTGTACTGGAGGGGAGGGAGGGAAAGAACATTTGAAACTCGAGTAATTGTGGAACTGAATCTTGTAAACTTGTAAATCTAAAAATTAAATCTTGTAAACTAAAAGTAAACAACAAATTAATAGACAAAAAGAAATTTAAAAAAATTATTGGGAAAACTAAAAAAATAATTTGTCAAAAACTATGTATAGAACAACACTTTGCACAATGTAACAAGGAAAACTCAAAATGGGTAAGTGATTTACAAAAAAAAAAAAGCATGATATCATAAGAACATGGAACATATTACTTTTCAGGTCTATGGAAAAGAAAAGAATTTATGACCAAAGAAGAGATAGATAGCATTATACTATTTAAAATGTATAACTGTCATTATATTAAATCAAAAAGTTGTTTGTACAAATATAGCATACATAGTGAAAATTAGAAAAATAACCAGATTATTTTTATATTTATATATAGCATATATATTATTGTAAAAAAGTACATCATTTCTCTGATAAATCCTTTATTTCTCAAATATTTATCCTTTTTTCTATTTAATATTTTATTTTTTACTATTATATGTGAAGATAGTTTTCAACTTCACTTATATGAGATTATGAGTTCTAATTTTTTTTCTTCTTCACTCCCTCCCCTACCCACTATCCAATATGATAAATAAATCAGGTATACATTATAAAATCATATTAAATATAGTTATACAATCATATTAAATGCAATTAATTAATGTATTTCCACATTGGTATTGTGAAAGAAGAATCAGATCAAATGGATAAAACATGAGAAAGAAAAAAAAAAAACGAGAGAAAATAGTATGCTTCAATCTGCATTCAGACTCCATAAATTTTTCTTTGGAAGGGGAGAGAATTTTCCACTACAAGTTTTTTGGAATTGTCTTACATCATCATAGGCTTGAGGAGAACCAGTTCTATCAAATTTGATAATCACACAATGTTGCTGTTGTTATGTAAAATATTCTCCTGGTTCTGCTCACTTCAATCAGCTTCAGTTCATGTAAGTCTTTCTAGGTTTTAAGAAATCTGTCTGCTCATCATTTATTAAAGCATATAGTATTCTATTACATTCATTTGCCACAACTTGTTCAGTCAATCCCCGATTAATGCCATGCCCTCAATTTCCAGTATGTTATGTAACTAACACAGAAAAAGATGCCATAAATAGTTTTGTACATGTGGGTCCTTTCAATTTTTGATGACTTTTTGGGATACAGAACTAGAAGTATTATTGCTGAATCAAAGGGTATGCATAGTTTTATAGCCCTTTAGACAGAGTTCCAAATTGTTCTCTGGAATGGTTGCATCAGTTCACAACTCCACTAACGTGTATAAGTGTCATAATTTTCCTTCATCTTCTCCAACATTTATCATGGTTGTTTTTGTCATGTTAGTTAATCTGATATTTGTGAAGTGGAACCTCATAGTTGTTTCAATTTAAATTACTCTAATCAATAGTGATTTAGAACATTTTTTTTTCATATGACTAGAGATAGTTTTAATTACATTATCTGGAAACTGCCTGTTCATATCCTTTAACCATTTGTCAATTGAGGAATGACTTGTATTTCTATAGATTTGATTCAGTTCTCTAAAGAGTTCTTAAAAGAGGCCTTGATCAGAGACACTGGCTGCAAAAATTGATTCCCAGCTTTCTGTTTCCCTTCTAATTAATCTTGGTTGCATTGGGTTTGTTTGTGCAAAAACTTTTCAATTTAATGAATCAAAATTATCCATTTTGCATTTCATAATGTTCTTCATCTCTTATTTGATCATAAATACTTCCCTTTTCTGTAGATCTGACTGGTAAACTATTCCTTGCTCTTTTAATTTGTTTGTGGTATCACCCTTTATATCTAAATCAAGTACCCATTTTGACCTTATTTTGGTATATAATGTATATACCAAGATATATTATATATATATATATATATATATATATATACATATATATATATATATACACACATAATATCTTGGTATATAGTGTAAGATGTTGATTTATATCTAGTTTCTGCCACATTATTTTCCAGTTTTCCCACCAGGGTTTTGTCAAAGATTATCACAGAAGCTGAAGTCTTTGGGTTTATCAAATAGTAGATTACCAAAATCATTGACTACTATGTCTTGTGTACCTAAATTAATCCACTTATCAACCACTCTATTTCTTAGCCCATACCAAACAGCTTCAATAATTCCTGCTTCATAATATAATTTTAGATCTAGTATGGCTAGTCCACCTTACATTGCATTTTTAAAATCAATTCCTTTACTTTCTTGACATTTTGTTTTTTCAGATGAATTTTGTTATCTTTTTTTACCTTTATAACTTAATTTTTGGTAATTTGATTGATATGGCATGGGATAAGTAAATTAATTCAAGTAAAATTGTCATTTTTATTACGTTAACTGAGCCAACCTATGAGAAATTCATATTTTTCCAATTATTTAGATCTGACTTTATTTGTGTGAAATGTATTTTTTTAAATGCAAAATGGATAACTTTTATTACATTCAATTAAAAAGCTTCTGTACAAATAACATCAACATAACCAAGATTAAGAGGGAAGACAAAATTGGGAAAGAATTTTTACAACGTGGGGTGGCTAGGTGGCACAGTGAATAGAGTGCCAGCCCTGGAGTCAGGAGGACCTGAGTTCAAATCTGTCCTCAGTCACTTGACACACTTATTAGCCAAGTGACTTTGGGCTAGTCACTTAACACCAATTGCCCTCCAAAAAGCAAAAACAAACAAAAAATTATTTTTATGATCAATGTCTCTGATAAAGGCCTCATTTCTATAGTATATATATAATTGAGTCAAATTTATAAGACTACAAGTCACTCCCCAATTGATCAATGGTCAAAGGATATGAAGAGGCAATTCTCATAAGATGAAATTAAAGATATCTATAAGCATATGAAAAAATGTTCTAAATCACTATTGATTAGAGAAATGCAATTCAAAACAACTCGGAGATACCACATCTCACTGGCCAGATTGCCTAAGGTGACAAAACAGGAAAATGATAAATGCTGGAGAGGATGTGAAAAAATTGGAACACTAATGCACTGTTGATGGAGTTCTGAACGGATCCAACCATTCTGGAGAGCAATCTGGATCTTTGCCCAGATGGCTATAAATAAGTGCATACCCTGGGGTGGCTAGGTGGCACAATGTGTAAGAGCCTGGTCCTGGAATCAGGAGGACCCGGGATTGGATCCGGCCTCAGAAAATGAGCACCTACACATAAATAATGACTGGCTGCGTAACCTTGAGCAAGTTACTTAACTCCAATTGCTTTAAAAAATAATAAGTGCATACCCTTTGACCCAGCAATACCACTTCTAGGGTTATATCCTAAAGAGATCAGAGAAGTGGGAGGAGGACCAGAATGTACAACAATATTTATAGCAGCTCTTTTTGTGGTGGCAGAGAATTGGAAACCAAGGGGATTCCCATCAATTGGGGAATGACTGAACAAGTTGTGGTATATGAAGGTAATGGAATACTACTGTGCTATAAGAAATGAGGAGTAGATGGACTTCATAATAACCTGGAGAGGGCAATTGGTGTTAAGTGTGTAAGATGCTGAGTGAGAAGAGTAGAACCAAGAGAAATCTGTACACAATCACAGACACAAGGTATTGTGAAGACTAACTTCAATAGATTGGGATCCTCTCAACTATGTAAGGTTATAAGACAACATCAAAACACTTGTGATCAAAAGAGATATCCATATCCAGAGAAAGAGCTGTGGAGTCTGAATGCAGTTTGAAACAAGCTACTTGCTCTGTTTCTTTTTCTTGTTTTGTTTTGTTTCCTCTTTCCCACTGATCATTCCATCCGTTATAATCTTTCTTTACAACCTGACTAATGATTAATGTGAAGATATTTGTAAATATTATATTTGAGTGCATGCTGACATTTGGGGGGGGCAAAGAGAGAGGAGAGGGAAAGGTGGAAAATCTGAAACTAAAGTGACCATGGAACTGAATATTGTAAACTAAAATAAATAAGCCAATTAATTAAAAAAAAAAACATATAGGGTCCAGAAGAGTGGACTTTATTTGGTTCAAATTTAATTTGGTTTAGGGAGAGAATGACATACATACTTCTCACTCAGCATCTTACACACTTTAGTCAGAAGTGACTAAAATGATTGAACAACAATGATCTTATTATCCAGGATGTTTCCTGGCCTGATTTGGAAGAGATTTATAACTATCTGTAAATTCTAAACACAAATTCTAAACAAAATTCTAAACAATAATGTGCCAGTTGACTATAAGGTCCTTTATTATTTCCCCAATACCATAAGACCATGGTCTCTAGTCCCTGTGGACTTTATTTTAAAAAATAGAATTGACCTCATTCAAATGATGTACCACAATTTTTACAATGATAGAAACTTATCTAAAATAGCTTTACTTTATCTTTGTTCATAGGCTGTTATTTTTTTTTAAAGAAATGCTGTATTAACTTCTGTTTTACATCATTCATTTCCGCCAGATTTTGAGTTACAATCATTCCCCCCCCCCCCCGTTATTCCCCTACCCAACCTCCCAGAATAGCAGTCCCACAAGATATAGCTTCCTCCAATCTGCTTTCTCCCATACCTTCTTGCAAACCCCCTTCGACTTTTCCATTAGAGGAACGTGAATCTTTGTGTCCCAATGCCTTCACACCTTATCTCCCAATTACAAGCAAAAGAGTATTAATAACAGTATTTTATATATTTGAAACATTTAATGTTAAGACCTCGACTTTCAGATCCATTTCCTTCCTCCCTTGTCACCCATTCCCTCTGGGGAGATAAGTCATTCAGTATGTGTTGTACATGTCTAGCTATGCAAAACATTATCATAGTAGATATATTGTACAAGGCTGCTTATAATTCCCTCCCACTCATCTCACCCCCCACCTGGTCCATTCCCTACATGATCTTGTCCCTCTTCTATAGTGGGTACTTCCAACCTCCCCTCCCCCCAAGGATGCCCTCCCATCCATCATCCCTCCTCTCATCCCCCTTCTCCCTATTCTGCTGCAGGTTGAGGTATCCCATTAAGTATGTATGTCATTCTCTCCCTGAACCAAATTCAATGAGAATGTGGTTTTGCCTTTATTTGCCTTCCTATTCTCCTCCTCCCTTGCAGACACTTCCCCTTGATTCTTCTACATGAGATAGTTTACCCTACCCTGTCTCTCCCCATCTCCTATTGCCACTTTCCTCTCTCACCTCATAATTTCATCCCTTGAGTATTCTCCCTTTCCAACAAATTCAACCTATGCCCTCTATCCATATATAACTGTAACCATATACACACACATTCACATATGTATTCATATGACCACACACCCTTCTTCCATTATTTTCATAGTGAGAAAGATATCATCAGTCACAGTTATTGCTTTTCCACATAGGAATGTAAATAGTTCAACTTTGATAAGTTCCTTTTGATTTCTTTTCCCTGATTACCTTCTCAGGCATCTCTTCCTTCTTGTGTCTGGATGTCAAATTTTCTATTCAATTCTGTTTTTTTCCTCAAGAATGCTTGAAAGTCCTCTATTCCACTGAATGACCATATTTTCCCCTGAAACAAAATACTCAGTTTTGCTGGATAGGTGACCCTTGGGTTCATTCCCAGTTCTTTTGCGCTCTGGAATATCATATTCCATGACCTTCTATCCCTCAGTGTAGAAGCTGCCAGGTCCTGGGCTATTCTGATTGTGTTTCCACAATATTGAAATTGTTTCTTCCTGGCTGTTTGTAGTATTTTCTCCTTGATCTGGGAATTCTGGAACCGGGCTATAATATTCCTGGGAGGTTTCTTTTTGGGATATTTTTCAGGAGGTGATTGGTGAATTCTTTCAACCTCTATTTTGCCCTCTGGATCTAAAACATCAGGGCAATTTTCCTTGAGAATTTCTTGAAGGGTGATTTCTAGGTTCTTTCTTTGATCATGGCTTTCAGGTAGTCCAATAATTTTCAAATTGTCTCTCCTGGATCTATTTTCCAGGTCAGTGGTTTTTCCCATGAGATATTTCACATTGTCTTCTAATCTTTTGTTTGTTTGGATCTGCTTAACAGCATCTTGATTTCTCATAAAGTCATTAGCTTCCATTTGCTCCAGGCTAACTCTGAAGGAATGAATCTCCTCAGTGAACTTTTGAGATTCTTTTTCCATCTGGTAAATTCGACTTTTTAAGGCATTCTTCTCCTCATTGCCCTTTTGGACCTCCTTTGCCATTTGAGTCAGTCTATTTTTTAAGGTGTTGTTTTCCTTAGTCAGGCTATTGCCTCTCATTTCATACTTTTCCTGCATCCTTCTCATTTCTCTTTTCAATTTTTCCTCCACTTCTCTTATTTGATTTTTAAAGTCCTTCTTAAGGTCCTCTGTGGCCTGCAACCCGCTCATGTTTTCCCCTGGGGCTTTTGGAGCAGGACTTCTGACCTCACAGTCCTTTTCCCGCTCTATGCCCCCAAAATAGGAGTCTAGGGTTGCATTTTTCTGTGTCCTTTGCCTTGGCATGTTGCCACTTAATTACTTGACTTTTGGGCTTGTTTCCACACTATGGCTTTAAGGCCAGATAGAGTAATTTTCGTCCCGAACATGTGGGGGGCAACTTCTGTTTCTGGCAAGCTGTAAACCCACCCATGACTTCCACCCTAGATCACAATCCAGATCCAGGGAGGTTAAAGCAAGAACAATTACCCCCCAAGACCGATCCCTGGATCCCCCTACAGTTTGCAGGATAGGAGCTGGAGCTGCCTCTGAAAACTACGAAATGGCGTGTCTCCTCAGAGGCTTCTAGCCCCCAGGGGAGGGAGCAGACTCATTCCCCAAATACAGGTCCCAAAGTCCATAGGACACTAACCTCTTACTTTGTCCTAGGCATGTCTATGTTGATGATTCTGGAGTCGCCACAGCTGCTGGTGTTCTGGGGTCTCTCCAGCCGGCTGCTGGCTCTGCCGCCCTGGGGCTAAAAGCTCAGCTCACGCAGACCTGGGTTCCGCTCGACTCCGCTTCCTGCGCTCTGCGCGTTGCGTGCTGCCGGCTCCCAGACTGCTGCTCTGGTCCTTCCTGCAGGGCTGCTGGGCTGTCCTCAGCAGGAGGTTAGCTTCTCTGTGTTGTTCTGTGGGTGCTGGGGCTCCAGAAGTTGTTCAGAGGCCACTTTTACATAGTTTGGGGGGAATCTGGGGAAGAATGGCTTAGATGAGCTGTTTCTACTCCTCCATCTTGGCTCCGCCCCCAGTGAAAAGTATTTTGTAATTATATTCTTATAGTTCCTGGGTTTGTTTTGGCAGGTAGACTCCCAAATATTTTATACTGTCTTTCTATATTTATTTGAAATGGAATCTCTCTTTCTTTCTCTTGTTGCTCAGCTTATGTAGTATTATATATACAAAGATGCCAGTAATTTCTGTGGGTTTATTTTGTATTCTGCAACTTTGCTAAAGTTGTTAATTGTTTTAAGTAGTTTTTTAGTTGATTCTGTGGAATTTTCTAAGCATACTATCTTCTGCAATGAAAGATAGCTTTTCTCCTCATTGACTGTCTTAATTCCTTCTATTTCTTTCTCTTCTCTTATTGTTAATGGTAACATTTCTAGTAGAATATTGAAGAACTTTGTTGATAATGGATGGACATTCTTGTTTTACCCCTGATCTTATTGAGAAAGCTTCTAGCTTATAACCATTATATACAATGCTTGCTGCTGATTTTTTTTTTTGAGGACTATTGGGATTAAGTAACTTGCCCAAGGTCACAGGGTTAGAAGTCTTTTGTTTGTGCGTTAAGTGTCTGAGGTTGGATCCGAACTCAGGTCCTTCTGACTCCATGGCCAATACTCTACTCACTGCGCCACCTAGCCGCCCCTATTGCTGATGATTTTTTGATAGATGCTACTTATCATTTTAAGGAAAACTACATTTATTCTTATGCTCTCTAGTGTTTTAATAGGAATGCATTTCTCAAACATTTAGAGAATTGAGGCAAATTTGTAAGAATACCAGCTACTCTCAAGTTAATACATTTTCTATTGATATGAATAGGCATTTACAGAGGAATTAATCAAAACAATCGCTAGTAGTAAGAAAAATGCTCTAAACATCTTTTGATTAGAAAAATTAAAATTAAAATGTCAGAGATACCACTTCATGTCTTTTAGATTGTCCGATATTTCAGAAAAGCTAAGTGACTAATGTTGTAGAGATGTGGAAAACTGGGACACTTGTATACTCTTTGTGCAGTCATGAACTAATCCAATCACTGTGGAGAGCAATTGGGAACAATGCCCCCAAAGCTATAGAACTGTATCTAATCTTTGATCCAATGTGAACACTGCTAGGCCTGCATCCCAAAGAGAAAAAAGAAAAACAAAAAAATGTATATATATATATATATATATATATATATATATATATATATATATATACTTACACACACGTGTGTGTGTGTGTGTGTGTGTGTGTGTGTGTGTGTGTGTGTGTGTGTTTAAAATATTTTAGGAGGTCATTTTTTAATGGCAAAAAAATATGGAAAATGAGGCATTGCCATCAATTGGGAAATGACTGAACAATACGTGATATCTATTTGTGATGGAATACTATTGTGCTTTAAAGGACAAGTGGGATGCTTTTAGAACTTAGAACAGCCTGGAAAGATATAAAAAAAATATTACTTGAGCTTTAGCTGTGCATCTGTGAGAGGCTTTTAGTAGATAATGGGAAGAATTTCATGTGCTCTGGCACAAAGAAGGGGAAAATGAAACTCACTTTTAAAAATATGTATTTTTTTAAAAATGCCACTTGGAAAATAGCCATGGAGGAACCATTTTTGGCAGGGCATTTAATTTTTAAATACTTTGTTTATCATTTGCTCCATATTTCAATTAAGTTAATCTCAAATAAAAAAAAAATAATTGAGCATGGTCTTGATGCTAATGAGTGCCATTAGTTTGTCTTTCCATTTTTCTATGAGCTAAACAAATCTTAGAAAGAAAAGAAAAAATCAAATCATTCATACTCAATTATAAAATTTTATTTTGAACAACAATTTATTTTTGCTTTTAAAGATACTACATTCAAACATATTGTTAATGGGCTTTGCCAATACAATTTTTGGATATCATTAGAGTTACATAGATAATGGCCCCATGGATAATGGCAGTGCACTTATGGAATGGAACATCAAATAAAGAGTGCTCCATTATTTCTCCAATCCATGTTTCCAACTTAATTTTAATGTATCATAACAACAAATCAAAAATACATTAATTTAAATGTCCAATTTAAAACCCATTTTAGAGTTAATACATTTAAATGGGAAAAAGCAAAGTTAACAGCAAGCTGAAAGCCTTGCAGAAATTCAACTGCTATCAACCTAATTTAAATAATTTTGGTGGTCCCGTGTTTCTCCTTCTTTTGCATAGAATTTGGCTGATTCCACCTTAACTATCATAGACAGCATTCCATCTGTTCTATGTCCATGCTGTGGAAAAATTCTGTGTAGAATGCACAGCTCTTTATTGAAGATTATTTTTTATATTTTTCAAGAGAAAGATTCCATTTAAATCAAATAACTCAGATATGAATTTGACTGTTTCATTTCTTTGCTATTTTCTGAGAACATTTCAAATTCAATTATTTATAATAGGGAAAGAGATTTATGGAAAATGTCTGAAGTGTAAATCTATATATGGGGAAAATTAAATTTGATTGTAAAAATAAGGCTTATTTTCTGAAATGTTTTAATCAGAGGTGATCATTCAGACAAGATCCTGTTTCTTTTAAGTGCAATTTTTTTTCCTCCAGTAGTGGATATGGATAACAAATACATTCAGGCTGAATGGTTAAAGCTTCTTAGCTGGGAAAAAGAGGTGGAATAAATCATAAAAGTGAAGGTCACTAACTTAAATTTAGCCCAATTCTGTAATGAAGACTATCATAACATTATGACTTGGTGATCCCCGTCAAATTAATTAATGAAGATTTCCTACTCCCAAAATGATAGCCCACCTTGCTATCACAAAAAGTCAAGGTTCATATGGGGATTCTGGTCTGTTGACATATCTTCCCTAGATTTCCAGTTATAGATGTTTTTTTTTCTTACATTCTCTTTCAAAGGTGTAATGGGAATCAAATTTAAAGATCTTCCCTGCCCCTAGACTCTTTGAAAGGCTTAAGTTCATCTGGAGCCTGTGGTAGGAGGCTTGTTTTTCTGGAGATACTTTGTGATTGGGCAGTGGGTCAAGAAGGTTGTTATATTCTCTGAGCCAGGAGAAGGCTATGCAAACTCTGCTGTAAGGCTTTATCTTGGGGCTCACATTGTGAAGTGTTGTGTGATTTGACCAGATGAGACTCTGGGCAGTCGTTGAGAGCCCCCTGGCTTTGAAAACCCAGATGTTGATGTTTCTCTCTATGGTAACTGTGATTAGGTATGGATGTATGTAATGGTCAGGCAGTTTGGAAGCCTATCTACTGAAATGTTTCTCTGTCTTGTAACTTCTGCTTGTATCCTCTGTATACTCTGAAGTTTGGGGTGCTGACCTTGTCCTACTGAACTAGGTAAATGATATGTTTGATTGATTAAAGTAAGCTTGTTAACCCATTTTGAGTTGCTTTCCTTTAGAAAAACAGATCTAAGAACCTGTGTTGGCAGCCACCCTGGGTATGTCAGTGTACTTGCCACTACAAAAGTTTATTTAGGTGTAATGAAGCATCCCTCCCCAGACACACATACATGTGCATATAAATTTCAAATTCTGGGAGACTTATTTTAGACTCAGTAGAAAACACTTAGAAAATACCTATGTAGGCGGAGCCAAGATGGTGGAGTAGAAACAGCACATCCAAGGCTCTCTTCCCACAGATTACCTCCAAACTATGTAAAAGGGGACTCGGAACAACTTCTGGAGCCCCATCACCCAAACAACAACAGAGAGAAGCTAACCCCCCACTGAGGACAGCCCAGCTGCCCTATAGGAAGGGCCAGCACAGCACTCTGGGAGCCGGCAGCACACCGTGGGGAAAGCTGAGCCCAGGTCCTGTGGTTTTAACCCCAGGGCAGCTGGGCCAACAGCAGGCTGGAGGGACCCCAGAACACCAGCAGCTGTGGTGACTCCAGAATTATCAACATAGACATGCCTAGGACAAAGTGAGAGACTAGTGCCCTATGGACTTTGGGACCATGTAGCAGTAAGCACCCCAATATCCCCAGGGTGACTGCCAACACAGGTTCTTAGATCTGCTTTTCAAAAGGAAAGCAACTCAAAATGGGTTAACAAGCTTACTTTAATCAAACAAACATATATTACCTAGTTCAGAGAAAAGGACAGCACCCTGAACTTCAGAGTATACAGATAGATCAAACAGACAGGCTTCCAAACTGTCCAACCATTATCAATATCAAATTCACAGTTACCAGAGAGGGAAGCATCAACATCTGGGTTTTCAAAGCCACGGGGCTCTCAGTGGCTGCCCAGAGCCTCATCTGGTCAAATCACACAACACTTCTCAAAGTGAGCCCCAAAGCAAAGCCTCAAATCAGGGATTATATAGTCTTCTCCTGGCTCAGAGAATGTAACCACCCTCTTGACCCACTGCCCAATCACACAGCATCAAGGTGTGGTCATTCCTGAAAACCAAGCCTCCTACCACAGGCTCCATGTGACCATATTTAGCCTATTAGGAGGCAGAATATACTTTCAAATTAAAGAAGGTTCTCAGAGTCACTTAAGCCAATCAAAGTCTCTTAAGCCAATCAAAGGGCCTAGGGGCAGGGAAGATCTTCAAATCTGCATTTCCATTACATTTGGCCCCAAGATCTTTCATGCCAATAGCATACAGAATTTACATTTGAATTAGCACTAAAACATCTCTTAGGTCACATTTTCCAGGTACATAAAAAAATCACAATATAATCTCAAAGTACAAAAGTCCAAGTCATCCACTCATGGGGCAACTGTTAACTCAGTCCCTTATCAGTAAAATCAAAAAATAGTCACTCTTAAGTTAATTCAATCAGTCACATCAGTTTTAAAAATACATGGTCAAAGTCTTCCACTCATGGGGAAAAGCCTTGATTAACACAATTAGTCTCTTATCAGTAACAATATCTCAAAGTATTCAAAGTACAATCAGTCACTTATTCTTTAGAGTCATACTAAGTATGCCTATAGCATAGACAATTAGCACTAACCATCTCTTAAGTCATATTTTCAAGGTACATCTAAAGTTACCAAAGTGGCCACTGGGCCTTAAACACAAAATACAAAGCATTATCAAATCAATTCACAAAATACAACAAAGGATTACCACATAAAGTTCTCTTGGGAAGAGAGGGGTGTCCTTCCCATAACACTGCTCCAGCCCCTGCTTCCAAGTCCAGAGAGGGAGCTGGGCAACAAAACCAAAAGTGTGGTCCTGGGGGGTACATGGAACTTCAACCCACCCACCATACTCACAAGTCCTTCCTCCCCCTGGGTCCCAAACTGTGGGATGAAGCAAGGAAACACATTCAGTGCCCCTGCTTTGCCACACAGTCCTTATCTTGCCCTGTGGCTGAATTCCAAACTCCTGGGTTCCTTCTCCTCCAGCAGAAGGCAGCAGATCCAGGTTTCTCCACAGCTCTCCAAGCAGGCAGCTCACCATTCCTGCTCTCAGCTCAGAGAAGTCAGCATGCAGGCAGTTCTTCTCTCCTGCTCCATAGCGCCACAGAATCACAGCTACCACAACTGGGAAACAATTATCCCAGCCCCCATACTTTCCTTTTACTCAGCAGATCCCATTCATCCTCGCCATTTTGTAGCAGCAAGCACCCCAATATTCCCAGGGTGACTGCCAAACACAGGTTCTTAGATCTGCTTTTCAGATTTCAGGTCTTAACATTAAATGTTTCAAATATATATATAAATACTATTATTAAAAAAAAAAGACTTCGACTTTCAGATCCATTCCCTTCCTCCCTTGTCACCTACTCCCTCTGGGAAGATAAGCAGTTCAGTATGGGTTGTACATGTATAGCTAAGCAAAACATTACCATAGTAGATATATTGTAAAAGACTGCTTGTATTTCCCTCTCACCCATCCCACCGCCCACCCAGTCCATTCCCTACTTTGATCTTGTCCCTCTTCAAAAGTGGGTACTTCCTACCTCCCCTCCCCATAGAATGCCCAAATACTGGTCCCAAAGTCAATAGGGCACTAACCTCTCACTTTGTCCTAGGCATATCTGTGCTGATAATTCTGGAATCGCCACAGCTGCTGGTGTTCTGGGGTAACTCCAGTCAGCTGCTTTTTAAAAAAATTAAAAAAAAAATCAGTCAGCTGATTTTTAAAGTCCTTCTTAAGGTCCTCTATGGCCTGCAACCCACTCATGTTTTCCCCTGGGGCTTTTGGAGCAGGACTTCTGACCTCACAGTCCTTTTCCCACTCTATGCCCCCAAAATAGGAGTCTAGGGTTGCATTTTTCTGTTTCCTTTGCCTTGGCATGTTGCCACTTGATTACCTGACTTTTGGGCTTGTTGCCACACTATGGCTTTAAGGCCAGATAGAGTAATTTTCGTCCCGAACATGTGGGGGGCAACTTCTGTTTCTGGCAAGCTGTAAACCCACCCACAACTTCCACCCTAGATCACAATCCAGATCCAGGGAGGTTAAAGCAAGAGCAATCCCCCCCCCCCCCAAGACTGATTGCTGGATCTCCCTACAATTAATTGCAGGCCAGGAGCTGGAGCTGCTTCTGAAAACTACAAAATGGCATGTCTCCTCAGCGGCTTCTAGCCCCCAGGGGAGGGAGCCAACGCATTCCCCCAAGTACAGGTCCCAAAGTCCACAGGACACTAACCTCTTACTTTGTCCTAGGCATGTCTATGTTGATAATTCTGGAGTTGCCATGGCAGCTGGTGTTCTGGGGTTCCTCCAGCCGGCTGCTGACCCTGCCGCCCCGGGGCTACAAGCTTGGCTCAAGAGGACCTGGGCTTGGTTCGGCTCCGCTTCCTGCTCTCCGCATGTTGCGCGCTGCCGGCTCCCAGACTGCTGCTCTGGTCCTTCCTGTAGGGCTGCTGGGCTGTCCTCAGCGGAAGGTTAGCTTCTCTGTGTTGTTCTGTGGGTGCTGGGGCTCCAGAAGTTGTTCAGAGTCCCCTTTTACATAGTTTGGGGGGAATCTGGAGGCAGAGTGGCTTGGATGAGCTGTTTCTACTCCTCCATCTTGGCTCCGCCCCTGAGTTAGTCTATTTTTTAAGGTGTTGTTTTCCTCAGTCAGGCTGTTGACCCTCATTTCATACTTTTCCTGCATTCTTCTCATTTCTCTTATCAATTTTTCCTCCACTTCTCTTATTTGATTTTTAAAGTCCTTCTTAAGGTCCTTTATGGCCTGTAATCTGCTCATATTTTCTTTTGGGGCTTTTGGAGTAGGATTTCTGACCTCACAGTCCTCCTCCTGTTCCCTGCTTAGATTCTCTTTGCATGTAATTGGGAGATAAGATGTTCAGGCACTGGGGCTCAGAGATTCACCTTTCCCTAATGGCAAAGTCAAAGGCAGTATGGGAGAAGATATGGGAGAGAGCAGACTGGATGAGGGGAAATCTAGTGGGACTGCTATTCTGGGGTGGCGGGTAGGGAAAATGGGGAAAATTGTAATTCAAAATCTGGTGGAAATGAATGATGTAAACCAGAAGTTAATAAAGAATTTGTTAAAAAAAAAAGGAAATAAGAAATATGCAGAAACATAAAAATAAAAAAAGCAGAAATAAAGCCAATATACCCAAAATTAGAAAGCAAACAGAAAATTTGGGGAAAATTTACAGTTTTTCTAATAAAAGTTTCATATAAATATATAGAGAACTTTGTAAATTTATAAAAATATGGGTCATTCCTTAATTGATACAATTGCCAAAGGATAGAAACAAGCAAATTTTGGAAGCAAAATTCAAAGCTATATGAAGTTATATTAAAGAAAATCTTCTAAATCATTGAATAGAGAAATGCAAAGTAAGACAACTTTGAGATATCATCTTATAGCAACGTATTGGCTAAAATTATAAAAGAGTATAATAAAAATGTCAGAGATGGAAAGTGGGACCCTAACACACTGTTGGTAGAACTGTGAACTGATCCATCTATTTTGGAGGGCAATCTGGAATTATGTCCAAAGAGTTATGACCCAATAACACCACTTTTAGGTGTGTTTCCAAAAGTTATCAGAAAAAAGGAAAAGATTGTATATATTCTAAAATATTTATACCATCTCTCTTTGTGGTGGCAAAAAAATGGAAATTTAGGTGATGTCCATCAATTCAGGAATGTCTAAGTGTAGTATATGATTGTGGTGAAATACCACCCTGCTTTAAGGAATGATTAACAGGTCAGTGTTCGAAAAACAAAACAAAACAAAACAAAACATGGTTTGACTGACACGAAATAATAAAGAGTTAAATGAGCAGAATCAAGAGAATGTTGTTTACAATAAAAGCAATATTTTTTTGAAAACTGAAAATCTAAGCTATTGTGAATATTGTAAATATCCAATATCAACTGTAAAGAACTTGTGAAGGAAGATGTTATCTGACTCAAGGGAAAGAATTGTTAAATAGAACTAAATATAGTATGGTTTAACATATGTGTGTATACATATGGATATAAATACGTATATGTTTATATGTGCATGTTTGACCTGTGTTTATGAAGTTTGGCTCATTTCTCCCCACAAATGCACACCATGCCCATGGAGAGAGTAATCACAATTTAAAATATTATGGTAATGAAGCTCATGTATAAAGAAAGTGTTCTGCCAATTCTGGTACGATAAAGCTTCAATGTCCTTCCCTTCTGTAGAAGTATGAAGCCTTGTTTTATTTCTTCACAGAAAAATAACAAAACTCAATTTCAGCTGTGCCATCTGGGTTAGGTTGAGTCTGTTGCTCACAGGAATTATCACAGACAATTTACAGAACATATTATAGATAATTTACAAGTAATAACAATATTTAATCTCACATGAGAGATACTCACCCATAAATCTTACTGGCTTTTTCTTGCCACTCACAGCTTGTAAATTTGCTGAAAACTAAAAAGGGTACTCCCCATCTTATATAGAGTTTGATGGAGATCCCTCTACATTATGAAACCCTGTGAACTCCTTCTGATTCTATTTTTATATAGCTTTGATTAGAAAAATGAATTCCATTAATAATCAAATTTTAATCTTCAGAATTTCATTCTCAATTATCTACTGTATTTACCTTAATACATATTCCTTTCTTATTATAGCAGTTGGTAGTATATATTTCTTTTTTTTATCTGGTCTTCTTGTTCTATATCTTCAAGTACCTACCCTGCTATTTAGAGTAATCAATAGCAAACCTTAAAAATTTGAGATACTTCTGAAGTTCATTTCTTATTTTCTCATGATTTGGTCTGTTTGTTGCAATACATTGTCATTTTTTTTTCTTTTTCGATTGGGCTTATATTTAAGGTTTGGTGAGACTAATATGATTTCATTGAGAGATTGAATTATTCTTGAAATACTTGAATTTTTTATACCAATAGATGTTGTCTCCCTATCAATAGTTATCACTAAAAGCCATTAAAGCATGTTATATAATTTACATTGTTTTCATCTTTCCCTGGAATAACATGTAAGCTTATAAGAAATGCACACATGAAATTAAATCCAGCATTTAACTGAACAAAGATGAACTAAAGATGTGGAAATCACTTAATCTGGTTGCATTGGCCAATGCTAAATGTTTGAATCACCTAATTGTCAGTAGAAATCTGTACAAATGACTATTGTTCTCAAAATGGAGTCTTGTTAAAATTGTTTCTTTTTCCAAATGCTTTGCATGCCACAGTGCTAATAGATGTAAACAATATTGCTGATTGATTGCAGAATACTAAAGAAATCCATAAATCATAAATATAAGTAGGTAATAATATTGTTTACTACATGAAGAAACAATGGATATGTGGTCAAGGACCAATAAAATGCTCTTATTGAGTAGGTTTGAGTATAATGAGTGGTTAGATCTTGATGATAAGAAAACCTATTAAATTTAACAGTAAGTATATGAAGAAACAGAGATATTTTGTCCAAAGGAAAATTAGGGTTCAAGGCTAACATGATCACATGGTGATTATCTATAACAATTATTTTTATGAAATTTTTGTATTAATATAACATGGTTGAAAAGCATTTTCTCTTTAAGCTTGTTTTAAGCATTATAAAATTAAGGCATTCTTCCAGATATGCTGTTAATATGATCAATCATAAAATCTGGATAGAATGAATCATTGAATTCTCCTTCTTATATCTGGATAGAAGAGAGCAACTCTCTTAAATTAAAAACAAACAGCTTAACATCAGTCCTGAACAGGACCTATCACATGACTTTATATAGTGATTTGTGGTGAAAAGTCATTGTAATCACAGATTAGAGTGATGTTGAAGGTAGAGCCAAAAGGACATAGTAGAGAAATGCTAAGACAAGCTATCCCAAATTGCCTTCCAAAATAACTCTAAAATAATGCCTCAGATCAAATATTGGAGTGGTAGAAACAATAAAAGTTCCAGTGAAACAATTTTCTAGCCAAAGACAATTTAGGAGATTAAAGGATAAGAATGTCTCACCAGTGTGGTAATAAGGCTTGGAGCACAATACTTTCTGAACAGTGAAAGCCACCATGGTGGGACTTTGAGAGACCTGCTTTAGTGACTGCAGCAGTTTTGGGAATTTGGTCCATGGACAACGGGTGGGGTCAGAAAGCTAGTTGAAAGGAGATTGCAGGGGAACCTTTGTTGATTCTGGATTTAGGACACAGTCACATTGTACATACATAATTCTAGATTTTACTTGCAAAATCAAAAAGAGTGATAGGACTTGTGGATGTTGGGGTAACAGAAAAGTTCCAGGACAGAGAGAAGTTCTTATGCTCACTCACTGGGATTGAAACTCTGGTCAAAATTCCAATTAGAAGGGAGCACTAGCAATTAACGGCACAAAATAGTGAAGGACCTGGTCATAGTCACAGGGCCAGAAGTGCTGATGCTGTTAGGTACAAGTGATGAATGTCCCCTTTCTGGGTAAAAATCAGAGCGCAGATAAAAAGGACACTGGTCACCTCTTATGTTCTCCACCCTTTGCTGCCCTGAAAACATACAAGCTGGGGTGGAGTCAAGATGTTAGAGTAGAAACAGCCTTTCCGCACAATTCCTGCTCCCAACACTTCCAATCTATATGAAAGGGGACTCTGAACAAACTCTGGAGCTACAGAACTCACAAAATTACATAGAGAATCTAACCTTCCACTGAGGACAGCCTGGCAGCCTGGCAGGCCAGCTAGAGCCAGAGGTTTTAGCCCCAGGGCAGCCTGACCAGCAGCCAGCTGTAGGATCTCCAGGACAACAGCAGCTGTGGCATTTCTAGAATTATCAATACATAGATGCCAAGGACAAAGTGAGAGGTGAGTGCAGTATGGACTTAAGGAACTACTAGGTGGGACAATGCCTTCAACCTCTTGCCCCCAGGGCAAGAAGCAGCTGAGAAGCTGTGGCACAGCCTGCACCATATTGCAGTTTCAGCTCCTGGCCTGAGGACTGTAGGGGGATATGGCAACCAGTCCATGAGGTGTGTGTGTGTGGGGGGTAATCGCTGTTGCTTTAACCTTCTTGGACCTGGATTGGGGTCTAGGTGAAGGTCTTAGTGTATGTGACCAGTTTGCCAGAGCTGTGTGGAGGCTTCTGATAGGGCACCCAACTAATACCTCCAGCAGCTGAGAAAACCGCAGCATTTGGGATGGAAGTTCCCTTGGCTGGTAGCAGAATCCTACAGTGGCAACAAGCCCAAAAGTCAAGTAATTGAGTGGCAAAATGCCTAGGCAAAAGAAACAGAATAAACATAAAAATTAAACATTAGACTCCTAATTTGTGGGCAAAGAGGATCAAAGCATGGAACAGGAGGAGGATTGGGAGGTCAGAAATCTTGCACCAAAAGGCCTAATGAAAATACGAGCTGGTTACAGGCCATAGAGAACCTTAAGAAGCAGATAAGGTGAGTGGAGGAAAAATTGGGAAGAGACATATGAAAGATGCAAGAAAAGGATGAAATGAAAGTCAACAGCCTGAGGACAATAACACAGTATAAAACAGACTAACTGAAATGGCCCAAGAGGCTCAAAAAGGCAATGAGGAAAACAATGCCTTAAAAAGCCAAATTTGCCAGATGGAAAAAGAGTCTCAAAAGCTCACTGAGGAGAATAACTTCTTCGGAATTAGACTGGAGCAAATGGAAGCTAGTGACTTTATGAGAAATCAAGATGCTGTTCAGCAGATCCAAACAAATGAAAGAATAAAAGGCAATGTTAACTATCTCACTGGGAAAACCACTGACCTGGAAAATAGATTCAGGAGAGATAATTTAAAAAATATTTGTCTACCTGAAAACTATGATCAAAGAAAGATTCTAGAAATCACCCTTCAAGAATTTCTCAAGGAAAATTGCCCTGGTGTTTTAGACCCAGAGGGCAAAACTGAGGTTGAAAGAATCCACCAATCACCTCCAGAAAAAGATTCCAAAAAGAAAACTCCTAGGAATATTATAGCCAGCTTCCAGAATTCCCAGATCAAGGAGAAAATGCTAAAAGCAGCCAGGAAGAAACAACTGCAATATTGTGGAAACACAATCAGGATAGTACAAGATCTGGAAGCTTCTACACTGAGGGATTGAAGGGAATGGAATATGATATTCCTGATGGCAAAGGAGGTAGGATTAAAACCAAGAATCACCTACCCAGAAAACCTGAGTATCATGTTTTAGGGGAAAATATGGTCATTCAGTGGAATAGAGGACTTTCAAGGATTCTTAATGGAAAAACCAGAGTTGAATAGATAATTTGACAATCAGACACAAGAAGCATGAGATGATTGAGAAGGTAAAAAGGGAAAAGAAATCATAAGGAACATATTAAAGTTGAAATATTTACATCCCTAAATGGACAAGTAATAACTGGAACTGATGAAACCTTTCTCATTATGAAAATAGTTGAAGAAGGGTTTATTGGCATATGAGTACATATGTGAATATGTGTATATATGTTTACAGGTATACACAGATTGAGGGTACAGGTCGAATTTAATAGGAAGGGATGATACTTAAAGGTGAAATTAAGTGGTGAAAGATGATTATAATGAGAGGTGATGGGGAGAGACAGAATGGGGTAAACTATCTCATATAGAAGAGGCAAAGGAAAATGGTTACAATGGAGGGGAAGAACAGGAAGGCAAAAAGGCAAAAACTTACTCTCATTGAATTTGGCTCAGGGAGAGAATGAGATACATACCAAATATGATGTCTCACTCTATAGGAAAATAGGGGTGATGGGGGGGAGGGGATAAGAGGGGAGTGATGAAAGGGAAGGGGGGAGGGAAGTTGCAAGCACCCACTTTTGAAAAGGAACAGGATAAAAGTAGGGAATAGACTAAGAGGGAGGTGGGATAAGAGGGAAAGGAACATAGTCAGTCTTTTATAATATACCTACTATGCTAATATTTTGCATAGTTACACATGTACAGCATATGCAGAATTGTTTATCTTTCTAGGAAGTGTGGTGGAGAATGAATATGGAACTTGAAATTTTAAAATCAAAGGTTTTAAAAGTATGTAAATACTATTATTAATACTATTTTACATATAATTGGAAATTAAGATATACAGGCATTGGGGCACAGAGCTTCCCCTTGCAGTACTGGAAAAGCCAAAGGGGGTACTGGAGAAGATATGGTACAGAGCAGATTGGATGAGGGGTTATCCTCTGGGAATGCTATTCTGGGGTGGTTGGTAGGTGGAAAATGGGGCAAAAATGTAACTCAAAATCTGGCGGATATTGATGATGTCGACCAGAAGATAATAAAATATTTGAAAAAAAATAAATCATTCAAACTGAGAAGCAAGGAAAAGCTATAGAAATTTAGAGTTATCTCTGAAAACAACATGAAAATCCCAAAGCTTAGGACAGTGCAGCAGAGACTATCTTTAGCATAAAGTTAAAAAATCAAGAAATAGGCTGAGAGGTGTGTTTGAACCCATAATGGTGAAGTAAAAATACATTTTTCTCATGCTTAACTACTAAAAAGCCAGAAAATTTTTCTCCAGGAAGAAATCTGGAGCAACTGAGCCAGCAGAAATACAGCATGTCTTTGTAGCCTAGGAAGCTTGGTGTATTAACGGGAAAGGTCTTACTCATTCTGGCAAATAGGGAGTAATAAAGGATGGTAGGCACCCTCAGCAAAACAGCAGAAAGACCCAGCTTGGCAAACCAGGGGAAGATCATGAGCTTCAGGGAGGCAGAGCAGGCAAGCAACAAGACCACCTCCAAGAATGCCTTGACACCGACCAATAGACTACAGCAGTCAAACCACCCCATGTTTCAGCACAACTCCAGGAATCACAACTCCAGGCAGGTAGGAGTCCTCGAATAGCCAAACCTTCCAGTGCTTTAGAGCAGATGTCCTTCAGGGACCAGAAAAGCCTAAATCCCCAACTTTTCAGTGTTACTGACCGCAGCTCATACCCCGGCAGCCTCCAGCTGCCAGCACCAAAGTCCCAGCAGACAGACCCAGGGACCAAGTCCCTGGTCTCCAGAACAAGAAGCTTGGGTCAGTAGTTTTCAGAGGCAGCTCCAGCTCCCAGCCTACAAATCGTGGGGAGATCCAGCGATCAGTCTTGGGGGTAATCGCTCTTGCTTTAACCTCCCTGGACCTGGATTGTGATCTAGGGTGGAAGTTGTGGGTGGGTTTACAGCTTGCCAGAAACAGAAGTTGCCCCCCACTTGTTCGGGATGAAAATTCCTCTCTCTGGCCTTAAAGCCATAGTGTGGCAACAAGCCCAAAAGTCAAGTAATTAAGTGGCAACATGCCAAGGCAAAGGAAACAGAAAAATGCAACCCTAGACTCCTATTTTGGGGGCATAGAGCGGGAAAAGGACTGTGAGGTCAGAAGTCCTGCTCCAAAAGCCCCAGGGGAAAACATGAGTGGGTTGCAGGCCATAGAGGACCTTAAGAAGGACTTTAAAAATCAAATAAAAGAAGTGGAGGAAAAATTGGAAAGAGAAATGAGAAGGATGCAGGAAAAGTATGAAATGAGGGTCAACAGCCTGACTGAGGAAAACAACACCTTAAAAAATAGACTAACTCAAATGGCAAAGGAGGCCCAAAAGGGCAATGAGGAGAAGAATGCCTTAAAAAGTCGAATTTGCCAGATGGAAAAAGAATCTCAAAAGTTCACTGAGGAGATTCATTCCTTCAGAGTTAGACTGGAGCAAATGGAAGCTAATGACTTTATGAGAAATCAAGATGCTGTTAAGCAGATCCAAACAAATGAAAGATTAGAAGGCAATGTGAAATATCTCATGGGAAAAACCACTGACCTGGAAAATAGATCCAGGAGAGACAATTTAAAAATTATTGGACTACCTGAAAGCCATGATCAAGGAAAGAACCTAGAAATCACCCTTCAAGAAATTCTCAAGGAAAACTGCCCTGATGTTTTAGATCCAGAGGGCAAAATAGAGGTTGAAAGAATCCACCGATCACCTCCTGAAAAAGATCCCAAAAAGAAAACTCCCAGGAATATTATAGCCAGGTTCCAGAATCCCCAGATCAAGGAGAAAATACTACAAGCAGCAAGAAAGAAACAATTTCAATATTGTGGAAACACAATCAGAATAGCCCAGGACCCGGCGGCTTCTACACTGAGGGATAGAAGGGCATGGAATATGATATTCCAGAGGGCAAAGGAGCTGGGAATGAACCCAAGGTTCACCTACCCAGCAAAACTGAGTATTTTGTTTCAGGGGAAAATATGGTCATTCAGTGGAATAGAGGACTTTCAAGCATTCTTGAGGAAAAAAACAGAATTGAATAGAAAATTTGACACCCAGACACAAGAAGCAACAGATGCCTGAGAAGGTAATCAGGGAAAAGTAATCAAAAGGAACTTATCAAAGTTGAACTATTTACATTCCTATATGGAAAAGCAATAACTGTGACTGATGATATCTTTCTCACTATGAAAATAATGGAAGAAGGGGTGTGGTCATATGAATACATATGTGAATGTGTGTGTATATGGTTACAGTTATATATGGATAGAGGGTATAGGTTGAATTTGTTGGGAAGGGAGAATACTCAAGGGATGAAATTATGAGGTGAGAGAGGAAAGTGGCAATAGGAGATGGGGAGAGACAGGGTAGGGTAAACTATCCCATGTAGAAGAAGCAAGGGGAAGTGGTTGGAAAGGAGGGGGAGAATAAGGAAGGCTAAAAAGGCAAAACCACATTCACATTGAATTTGGTTCAGGGAGAAAATGACATACATACTAAATGGGATATCTCAACCTGCTGCAGGATAGGGGGAAGGGGGATGAAAGGAGGGATGATGGATGGGAGGGCATCCTTGGGGGGAGGGGAGGTTGGAAGTACCCACTATAGAAGAGGGACAGGATCATGTAGGGAATGGACCAGGTGGGGGGTGGGATGAGTGGGAGGGAATTATAAGCAGCCTTGTACAATATATCTACTATGATAATGTTTTGCATAGCTAGACATGTACAACATATACTGAATTCCTTATCTTCCAAGAAGGAATGGGTGACAAGGGAGGAAGGAAATGGATTTGAAATTCGAGGTCGTAACATTAAATGTTTCAAATATATATAAATACTATTATTAATACTCTTTTGCTTGTAATAGGGAGATAAGATGTGCAGGCATTGGGACACAAAGATTCACCTTCCTCTAATGGAAAAGTCGAAGGGGGTTTGCAAGAAGGTATGGGAGAAAGCAGATTGGAGGAAGCTATATCTTGTGGGACTGCTATTCTGGGATGTTGGGTAGGGGAATAATGGGGGGCGGAAATGATTGTAACTCAAAATCTGGTGGAAATGAATGATGTAAAACAGAAGTTAATAAAGCATTTGTCTAAAAAAAAAAACAGAAAAGAAAATAAGGAAGAAAAAAAATCAGGAAATAGGCAAATACCATAAGCAAAAAGCAGAAACAGACATTGACCATAGACTTTTACTACAGGGACAGGGAAGATCAAAACACAAATTCAGAAGAGGATGATATTTTCAGTATTCCCACATCCAAAACCTGAGAAGAGAATTTGAACTGGTTTTAAGCCCCAAAACCCTTCTTGGAAGAGGTAAAGACAGATTTTAAAGGCCAAATAAGAGAGGTAGAAAAAAAGTTGGGAAAAGAAACAAGAATTAGACAAAAGAGAGTCAATAGTTTGGAAAGGAAGGGAAATATTTGACTGTAGAAAACAATTCCTTAAAAAATACAATTGACCCATTGGAAAAATGTACACTGAAGAAAACTCCTTAAAAAGTAGATTTGGTCAAATGGAAAAATACAGATACAAAAATTCACTAACTCCTTTTCAATGAGAACTCCTTAAAAAAGTGAAATGTGCCAAATGGAAAAGGAAGTATAATAGCTAATTAAAGAAAACAATTAGTTAAATTTTAGAACTGGCAAGTGGAATCTAATGACCCTATGAGACATCAAGTATCAGTGAAACAAAATTAAAAGAATGAAAAATTAGAAAGAAAAATCTCCTTGAAAAACAAGAAACCTACAAAACATTTTCAGGAGAGATAATTAAGGATCATTGATTTACTTGAAAGCCATGACCAAAAAATAGCTTAGGCAGCATCTTTCAATAAATCATCAAGGAAAATTGCCCTGATTTACTATAACCAGAGGGTAAAATTGTCAACAAAAGAATCCACCAATAACCTCTTATAAGGTATCCCAAATTGAAAATGC
Organism: Gymnobelideus leadbeateri; assembly: GCA_011680675.1. Classification (NCBI taxonomy): domain Eukaryota; kingdom Metazoa; phylum Chordata; class Mammalia; order Diprotodontia; family Petauridae; genus Gymnobelideus; species Gymnobelideus leadbeateri. The sequence continues at coordinate 64,983 of WOXC01001586.1, forward strand.
CAGGGAATATTGTAATCAAATTCCAGAATTACCAGGTGAAGGAGAAAGTAATTCAAGCAATCAGAAAGAAACAATTTAACTATCATGGAACCAGTCAGGAATAGACAAGACCTTGCATCTTCCACATTAAAAGAACTGTGGGCTTGTAATATGATATACTCTAAAATTACTTAGATTACAACTAAGGATCAATTACCCAGAAATGTTGAACATAATATTTGAGGGAAGAAAATGAACATTTAATGAAATAGGGTACTCCCAAATTCTCTCATGAAAAGACCTGAGCTCAACAGAATATTTGATCTTCAAATACAAGACTCAATATAGACATAAAAAGGTAACAGAAAAGAAAAAAAAAACAATAAGAAAAAAGTGTGTTATTCAATAAGGGCAAACTTTTTTCCATCTCCCCAAAAGCATGATGATACTTTAAACTCTTCAAAACTATATCTTGATTACAACATTTTTAAAGGCTATACATAGGCAGAGGGGATGGGTATAAGTTGGCTTTGATATAATGATAAAAATGTAATTAAGTGAGGAAAATGGATTGTACCAGGAGAAGAGGAAAGGAGGAGACAGAAAAAGGTAAATTCTATCACTTGTAGAGGCACAAAGATATATTACAGTAGGGAGAAAAGGCAGGATATGAGCATTATTTGAACTTTACTTTCCTCAGATTTGGCTCAAAGAGGGCATAACAAAATCAGTTAATACAGAAATGTTATTTATTCTATAGCAAGTAGGAGGGGAAATGGGAAAGAAAATGGAAGGAATGGATAGGAGAAAAGAAGTAGTAAAGGAAAAAGTGAAGGAAAGAAGGAGCATGTGGTGGAAGAGAGCACAGATTTAGGGGGACAAAAGCAAAAACCTAGTGAGGAGTAAAAGCGAGAAAGGAGAGAGAAAAGCATAAATGAGGGGGAGGGATAGGATGGAGAGGAAGACAGAGTAATCATAGCCATGAATGTAAATGGGATGAATTCTCCAATAAAAATGAAGTGGATAAAACACATTGATGCTACATAGCAATGTTTAAAAGATATACACTTGAAGCAGAGTGATAGACAAAAAGTAATAGTAAAAGACTAAAGTAAAATATATTATGCTTCAGCTAAAGTAAAAAAAAAAGCAGTGGTAGCAATCCTGATCTCAGAGCAAAAGCAAAAATGGATCGAATTAAAAGAGATAAGGAAGGAAACTACACCCTGACAAATGGTACCATAGAAAATGAAATAATATTGCTATTAAACATATATGTTCCAAGTGGTATAGAATCCAGAATTTTAGAGCAGAAATTAAGGGAGTTACAAGAGGAAAAATAAAACAAGAAAATTATATTAGTGGGGGATCACAAGTTCCCCCTCTCAGAACTAGATAAATCTAACCACAAAATAAACAAGAAAGAAGTTAAGGAGATACAATGGAAAGGGGGATTTGAAGATATTCCCTTCCTCTTAATAGACCTAGGGGGTAGTTTGAATACATCCCCTGCTTTGAAAGCAAACTCTGCCCCCTTATAGGCTGAATGTAATCATGTGGAGTCTGAAGTGGGAAAAGTTTTGCTGAAGCGAAGCACAAACTAGATGAAGTTTGGTAGTAAGGGCTAGCCAGATGATGGGGGACAAAAAAACTCACCCAAGGAGATAGAGAGTTTTGTGAGTAGATATTGATCTTGTATTTGTTTCTGGGAAGGCTAAAGGATGCCATGGCTCTCAGCATTTTCATGTATTCTGAATATTTTTGGTACTATGATGGAATTGGTTTACTGATTTGGGGATTCAGTTTTCTGGTGACTAAATCCTTCAATTCTATCCTCTATGTGGAGAATCTGGTATATTTTGCAATTGAATGTCATGTGATACTTATAGTCATAGTCTTTATTGTGAGGTGATACAGGAGGTAAATAGAATTTTAGAAAATTTAGATGTGGTAGACATTTGGAGAAAATTGAATAGGCATAGAAAGAAATAAATATTTTTTTCTCAGTGGTACAGGGTACCCACAAAAAAAAATTATTATGCATTAAGACAAAAAAACCTCCCAATCCAATGCAGAAAGATAGAAATATTAAATGCATCCTTTTTCGACCATGGTACAATAAAATTATATATAATAGAGGACCATGAAAAAAGAGACTAAAATTGACTATAAACTAAATAATCTAATCATAAAGAATGAGTGAGTCAGCTTCCACCTCCTCCATGTAAAAATGACTCTAAACAAACTTTAGAGCTACTGAACCCACAAATTGACAGAGAGAAACACATTTCCCACTGAAGGGTCCATTGCAGCATGCTGGGAGCCAAGGGCAGTTGTGCCTGAGCCATGGTTTTCACCCCAGAGTGGTCCTGTTGAGCTCCAGGCTAGAGCAGACTTCACAAGAGTAAATAATGAGCATCTCTAGTAGTTACTCAATTTTTCAATTCATGAATGCCAAAGACAAAGTAAAAGGTCAGTGTGGAACTTGGTTGGTCCGGGGGGTATAGAAGAGTATGGTCTGGATGCTAGCCCAGGAGTGTGAAGCAGAGGAGGCCCAGTGGCTGCAGCCACTGCCACATGGTTGTGTCCAGAGCTTCTAGCCTGCAGATTGTAGGGAGACCAAGCTACCATTCAGAGGCTAAGAGCTCTTGCTTTGACTTGCTTAGATCCAAATAGTGTTCTTTGGTGTTGGTCCTGGGTTGTGTGTCCAGTGAACCAGAGTGTGTGGAGGTGTGTGAGGGTTCCCACCTAATAGCTCTGGCAGCTGCAAAATCCCTAGCCATTTGGGACATAGCTCTCTCCATTTTGGAAGCAGAGTTCTACTATGGCAAAGAGGTCAAAAGTCAAATAATTGGCTGCCAAAATGAGCAAACAACAGAAGTACAAACAGATAATAGAATCCCTTTTGGGGGCCATAAAAGATCAAGGCACAGAGCAGGAGGAAGACATCAAAGTCAGAACTCCTGCATCAAAAGCCTCCAAGAAAAATATGAATTGGATGCAGGTCATAGAAGAGCTCAGGAAGGATTTTGAAAGTCAAATAAGAGAAGTGGAGGAAAAAGTGGGGAGAAGAATGAGAATGAGAAATGCAAGAAAATCATGAAAAAAGCCAACAAACTGAATGAAGAAAATAATACCTTAAAAATAAATTAACTCAAATGGCAAAAGAGGGCCAAAAAGCTAATGAGGAGAAGAATGCCTTAAAAAGCCAAATTTGCCAGATGGAAAAAGAATTTCAAAAGGTCACTGAAGAGAATAATTACTTCATTATTAGACTGGAGCAAATGGAAGCTAATGACTTTATGAGAAATGAAGATACTATTAAACAGATACAAACAAATGAAAAAAAAATAGAAGGCAATGTGAAATATCTCATTCAAAAAAGCACTGATATGGAAAATAGATCCAGAAGTGACAATTTAAAAATCATTGGACTACCTAAAAGCCATGATCAGAAAAAAGAACCTAGAAATCATCCTTCAGGAAATTCTCAAGGAAAATTGCCCTGATATCTTAGAACTAGTGGGCAAAATAGAAATGGAAAGAATTCACCAATCACCTCTTGAAAAAATATCCCCAAAAGAAAACTCCTAGGAATATTATAGCCAGGTTCTGGAGATCCCAGATCAAGGATACAATATTACAAGCAGCCAAGAAGAAACAATTTGAATTTTTGGGAAACACAATCAGGATAACGAAAGATGTATCAGCTTCCACAATTAAGGGATTGAAGGGCTTGGAATATGATACTCTGGAGGTCAAAGGAGCTAGGATTAAAACCAAGAATCACCTACCCAGAATAACTGAATATAATGTTTCAGGGGAAAATATGGTCATTCAATGAAACAGAGTACTTTCAAACATTCCTCTTAAAAAAATCAGAGCGCAATAGAAAATTTGACATTCAAATACAAGAAGCATCAGAAGCATGAGAAAGTAAACAAAGTAAAGAAATCATAAGGATCTCATCAAAGTTTAACTATTTACATTCCTACATGGAAAAATGAGAATTTTTACTTATGAAATTTTTCTGAATATGAGGACAGCTGAAGGGAATAAAATATATATATTTATATAATATATATATATATTTATATACATATGTAAATGCATATACATATATACATAAATGCATAGATATGCCTATATAGGATGGTATATGTGCATATTGAATACATATGTGAATGTGTGTATATATGTGTATGGGTATACATAGACAGAAGGCACAGGATCAATTGAATAGGAAGGGATGATATTTGAAAAATAAAATTAAGAGGTGAGAGGAATATAATGAGATAGAGACAGAATAGGGTAAATCATCTCATATAAAAGAGGCAAAGGAAAACTGTTACAATGAGGAGAAGAACAGCAAAGCAATTTGGCTTAAGGAGGAAATTACATAAACACTAAATTGGGCATCTTCCCAAATATTTTAAAATATAATATATTTTATATATTCCCAAATAGTTTATAATGTCTACAATGACTTTAAATGGGATTTCTCTTTCTATCTCTTGCTGTTGAGTTTCATTAGAGATGTACAGGAATGCTGAGGATTTATGTGGGTTTATTTTATATCCTGCAACTTTGCCAAATTTATTTATTGTCTCAAGTAGTTTTTTACTTGATTTTCTAGGATTCTCTAAGTATATCATCATAACATCTTCGAAGAGTGATAGCTTGGCCATTTCTTTGCCTAATTTGATTCATTTGATTTCATTTTCTTCTCTAATTGCTACTGCTAGTGTTTCTAGTACCAGATTGAATAAGAGGGGTGAATAAGAATTGAATAAGAAGGGTGTCCACTAGGACACCCTTGTTTCACTCCTGATCTTATTGGAAAGGCTTTTAGTTTATCCCTATTTCATATAATACTTGCTGATGGTTTTAAATAGATGCTATCAACTATTTTAAGGAAGGCTCCTTTTATTCCTATACTGTCTAGTGTTTTTACTAGGAATGGATATTGTAGTTTGTCAAAAGCCTTTTCTGCATCTATTGAGATGATCATGTGGTTTCTGCTAGTTTTATTGTTGATATGCTCAATTATACTGATGGTTTTCCTAATATTAAACCATGTTTCTTCCTTCTCCCTTCCCCTCCTTCAAGTATTCCCTTTTGACTGCCCCCTCCCTCAGTGTTCCCACCTAGTGACCCCCGTTCTTAACCTATCCACTCCCCTTACTACTATTTCCCTCCCTTCTAATCCCCCCTTTAGTCTCCTCCTTTTCACCCCCGTTACCCTTCCACTATCTATAGCACATAAGAAATGTTTATACTTATCAGAGTAAATTACTCCCCATTTGATTCCAAACCAATGAGAGTAAATTTCAAAAAGTGCTCCTCTCCCTCCCTCCTTTTCCTCTATTTAATGAATTTGTGTGTCTATTCACATTAGAATCTTAAACTTCCCTGATTAAGTTGATCCATCTTTGAACCAGAAACAGTGAGAATAGTGTTTAAATGATGTTCTTCTCCCTCTTTCTTTCCCCTCTTCTATAGTGTGTTTTGATGGCTCTTCAGATGGCATATTTTACCTTTTCCTAGCTCATCCTTTCCTTATTCCCATTACAGTCCCTTTGATCCCCTTAAGAGTTTTTTTTTCTTTTTTAGTCTTCAGGTTAGTGCATTCATACCCACACCCACTATCTAAGTATAACCCTTTTGAAGGTCATGATAATCATAAAGATTTCGAATATTGACAGTTATCATCTCCACTTATAGGGATGTGAACATTTTGCTCTTGTTGCATCCCAAGTAATGAGCGTGTGTTTGTGGGTGTGGGTGTGTGCACTTATGTTTCCCTTGTTTACCTTTTTATGTCCTTCTGGAGTCTTGTAATTGGAGATCAATTTTTCCATTGAGCTCTGGCTTTTTCATCAGGAAAGTCTAGAAGTCCCTTATTTCATTAAACGTCCATCTCCTTGCCTGAAAGATTATGCTCAGTTTTGCTGGGTAGTTAATCCTTGGTTGTAGTCCTAGCTCTCTTGCCCTACGAAATATCAAATTCCAGTCCCTCCACTCTTTTAATGTAGAGGCTGCTAGGTCCTGTGTGATCCTAACTGTAGTTCCTGGATATTTGAATTGTTTCTTTTTGGCTGCTTGTAGAATTTTTTCTTTAACCTTGTAATTCTGGAATTTGGCTACTATATTTCTTGGAGTTTTCAGTTTGGGATCTCTTTCAGGAGGAGTCATGTGAATTCTATCGATAGCTATTTTATCTTCTGATTCCAGGACCTCAGGACAGCTTTCTTTGACAATCTCTTGGAGGATGTTGTCTAGACTGCTTTTTTCATCATGGCTTTCTGGTAGACCAAGAATTCTTAAGTTGTCTCTCCTGGATCTGTTCTCTAGGTCAGTCATTTTTCCAGTGAGGTATTTTACATTTTCTTCCAATTTTTTCAATCGTCTTTTTTATTGACTCTTGCTGCATCATAGAGTTCTGAGTTACAGTTTGATTGTATCTAATTTTTAGCGATTTATGGTCTTCAGTTAGTTTTTGAAGTTCCTTTTTTAGGGAAGTATTTTCCCCAATTACTTCACTGAGACATTTTTCCAAGTTGGTCACTGCCTCCCTGATTTGGTCTTTAAAATTTTTCTTAAGTTCCTTCAGGAAGCTATTTTGGCTTGAGACCAGATCATGTTTCCTTCTGTGGTCTCAGGTGTGGGTAGAGAGTCTATATTGTCCTGTTTATTTTGTTGTTCTTGCCCTGCATAGTATGCTTGAATAGACTTTCTTGCCTTCCCTTTCTACTTAGCTTCTTTCTTTCCCATTGTGACTTCCTGTTTCTTATTTTCTCAGGCTATGAGTTTAGGGCCTGATCCTTGACTTTGAATACCTCTGGGTGGCTAGTTTATGGCTAAGTCAGGGAAATCAGTGAGGAATGTAGATGTGTAGGTGGGGGTGAGTCCCACCACTTCAGATTTCTGCCTCTATACCCCTGGGCTATAAGTAGGCTTTTGTTGGTGAGGTGAAGTGGGGCTTGTTGCGACCCCTCCCTCTCTTCTCTTCAGATTCCTGGCTGTCTCAGTTACACCCTTTCTTGGAGATTCTCAAGCCTGAGGCTATTTCCATTAACTTGGGATTTCAATCTGGGTGGGAGAATTATCTTTGGGTTTTCTCCTTCATGAAGGAGGGATGAGAGGATCAGAGCAGCTAGAATTTAATTTGCCTTTCCAGCCCCTGTATTATACAGGCAGGCAGTTTCTAAACTTCCGGGTTGGGGGCCGAATGCACCCAGAGAAGCCACTCTCTCCATTGGGGGCCCGACTCTCCTACCTGGCTCCAATGATCCTTTCCCTCAGCGAGATGATTGTGATTCGTCCTTGGTAAGTCTGCAGGCTGGGGCTTTTTTTCTCTCTCTGGAGTAGTCTGCTTGTCTGCTCTTAGGTCTGAGCTGTGCAGACCCCACATGCTCTGCACTTGACCTGTCTGGACACACTGGGCAACCTCCTGGGCTGGACTCTTCCACGCTCTGTCTTCCAGTGGGCTCTGTCACTCTGGAATCCACTGAGATTCACCCTTTGAGACTTAGTGACTGAGGAGCTCAGCGAGGTTTATGCTTCCTTTCCACCATCTTGGCTCAGACCCCCATAGTCTTTTCCTTTTGCCATTTTCCTTATTTCACAACATGACTTGTGTGGAGATTTTTACATGATTGCACATATATAATCTATATCACATTGCTTGCCATCTTGGGGAGTGAAGGGAGAAGAGAGGGAGAGAGAAAAATTTGAAACTCAAAATTGTATAAAATTTGAATGTTAAAATTTTTCTTTATATGTAATTAGAAAAAAATTCTATGTAAATTAAAAAAAAGATGAGTGGGTAAAACAACAAATCATAGAAACAATCAATAACTTAATTCAAGAGAATTACAATAATGCGACAATGTATCATGACTAATCAGGTGCAGTAAAAGTGATTCTTGGGGGAAATTTTATATATCTGAATGTTTACATGAATAAAACAGAGAAAGAAGAGGTCAATGAATTTGGCATGCAAGTAAAAAGGCTAGAAAAAAGAACAACTAAAAAACCCCCAATTATATACTAAAATTTGAAAATTTGAAAACCAAAGGAGAATATAATAGAAATTAAGAAAACTGTTGAATTAACAAATAAAACTAAGAGTTTAGTTTTATGGAAAAAAATAGCAAAATACACAAGCCTTTGGATAATTTGATTAAAGTAATGAAGAAAAAGAAAACCCAATTTCCAGTATCAAAAATTAAAAGGATAAATTCACTACTATTGAAAAGGGTAATTAGAACAACAGTTAAGAGCTATTTTGACTAACAGTCTGTCAATAAATTTGACAATCTTAGTAGAATGGATGAATGTTTACATAAATATAACTTTCTCAGATTATGGAAGATGAATCAAAATACTTAACCCCATCTCAGAAAAATAAACAAGCAATCAATGAACCCTCTGTGAAAAAATCTTCAGGGACAGATGGATTTATAAATGAATTCTATCAAACATTTAAAGAACAATTAACTCCAGTACTACTCAGTGCTTTAGAAAAATAGGCAAAGGAGGAGTCCTCCAGAATTATTTTTATTATACAATATGGTGCTGATATCTAAACCAGTTAGAGCCAAAACTGAGAAAGAAAATTATAGAACAATTTCCCTTGGATATTGACATGATTTTTTAAAAATAAAATATTAGCAATGATATTATAGCAATTTATATCAAGGATAATACACTATGACCAGGTAGGATTTATACCAGGAATGCTCATTCAATATTAGGAAAATTATCACCATATTTGGCTGTATCAATTCCAGAATTAACAGGAATAATATGATTATCTCCATATATGCAGAAAAACCTTTTGACAAAATATGACACCCATTCCTATTAAAAACACAAGAGTAATAAATGCAGACTTTCTTAAAGTGTTAAGTAGTATCTATCAAAAACCATTAGCAAGCATTATATTTAATGCATCTAAGCTATAATCAATTCAATTAGATCTAGGGTGCAATAAGGATTTCCATTATCACCACTATTACTCACTATTGCGCTAGAAATGTAAGTTTTAGGAATAAGAAACAAAGAAAGGAACTGAAATAATCAGATTAGGCAATGATGAAACAAAGCTATCACTCTGCAGATGATATGATGATATACTGATAGAACCTGAGAAAATCAAGTAAAAAACTACTTGATATCATAAACAGCTTCAGCATAGTTGCATTATATAAAATATATCTCTATAAATCATTAACATTTCTACATATTTCTGACAAAGTCCAAGAGGAAGAGGTTAAAAGAAAAAATCCATTTAAAATAACTGTAGTAAATATAATCTATTTGGGAAACAAACCAAAACAAACCCAGACACTATATTAATACAACTACAAAACACATATCACAAAAATTGTCTGATCTAAATATTTTGAAAAAAAAAATATTGGTTGCTCCTGGGTAGGTTGATCTACCAAAAATTGCAGTTCTACCCAAATTAATTCACTTATTTAGTTCCATAGTAATCAAACTACTAACCAATTATTTTATAGAGCTAGGAAAAAAAATTACAAAATTCATCAGGAAGAAGAGTATGTTCAAAATATCAAAGGAATTAATGAAAAGAAATGCTAAGGAAGGTTGCCTACCCATACCAGATGTTAAATTTTATTATACAGTAGCAATCATCAAACATACTTGGTACTGACTAAGAAATAGAGTGATGCATCAGAAGAGTGGGTTAGGTACGCAAGACAAAATAGTCATTGACTATGGTAATCTTCTGTTTGATAAACCCCAAAACTCCAGTTTCTGTGATAAAAAACTCACTACTTAACAAAAACTGATGAAAAATTGGAAAACAGTATGGCAGAAACTGGGCTTAGAGAAACATTTTACACAGCATACCAAAATGGGTATATGATTTAGATATAAAGGCTGATATTATAAATAAATTAGGAGGGTAAGAAATGGTTTAACTTTCAGATTTATGGAGAAGGGAAGAATTAGTGCCCAAACCAGGGATTGTAAAAAAAAGAATTGAAAATATGATATATTTTATTGGTAGAACCATATATCTGGTAAATTAGATTGAGGAGAGATGAATTAAAATCATTGTAATACCTAAAAGCAACAATCGAAAAAAAGCCTAATCGCACATTTCAAGAAATTTTCAAGGAAAACTGACCAGATATTCTAGAACCAGGGTATAAAAAGAAATTTAACAAATCATCTGATCATCTCCTGAAAGAGGTCCTAAAATAACACTTCCCAGGTATATTATATTCAAATTTGAGACCTCCCAGATAATGGAGAAAATATGGCAAACATCCAAAAAGAAACAATTCAAATATCATCGAAGCACAGTCAGGATAATATAAGATTTATCAGTTTCTATCTTAATTTTTTTTATTTTTTTTTAAACAAACACTTTATTAACTTCTGTTTTACATCATTCATTTCCGCCAGATTTTGAGTTACAATCATTTTCCCCCCTTATTCCCCTACCCAACCTCCCAGGATAGCAGTCCCACAAGATATCGCTTCCTCCAATCTGCTCTCTCCCATACCTTCTCCCATACCCCCATCGACTTTTCCATTAGAGGAAGATGAATCTTTGTGTCCCAATGCCTGCACATCTTATCTCCCAATTATAGGCAAAAGAGTATTAATGATAGTATTTATATATATATTTGAAACATTTAATGTTACGACCTCGAATTTCAGATCCATTTCCTTCCTCCCTTGACACCCATTCCTTCTTGGGATATAAGTAATTCAGTATATGTTGTACATGTCTAGCTATGCAAAACATTATCATAGTAGATATATTGTACAAGGCTGCTTACAATTCCCTCCCACTCATCCCACCCCCGACCTGGTCCATTCCCCACATGATCCTGTCCCTCTTCTATAGTGGGTACTTCCAACCTCCCCTCCCCACAAGGATGCCCTCCCATCCATCCTCCCTCCTCTCATCCCCCTTCCCCCTATCCTGCTGCAGGTTGAGATATCCCATTTAGTATGTATGTCATTTTCTCCCTGAACCAAATTCAATGTGAATGTGTTTTTGCCTTTTTAGCCTTCCTTATTCTCCCCCTCCTTTGCACCCACTTCCCTACATGAGATAGTTTACCCTACCATGTCTCTCCCCATCTCCTCTTGCCACTTTCCTCTCTCACCTCATAATTTCATCCTTTGAGTACTCTCCCTTCCCAACAAAATCAACCTATGCCCTCTATCCATATATAACTGTAACCATATACACACACATTCACATATGTATTCATATGACCACACCCCCTTCTTCCATTATTTTCATAGTGAGAAAGATATCATCAGTCACAGATATTGCTTTTCCATATAGGAATGTAAATAGTTCAACTTTGATAAGTTCCTTTTGATTTCTTTTCCCTGATTACCTTCTCAGGCATCTCTTACTTCTTGCATCTGGATGTCAAATTTTCTATTCAACTCTGTTTTTTTCCTCAAGAATGCTTGAAAGTCCTCTATTCCACTGAATGACCATATTTTCCCCTGAAACAAAAATACTCAGTTTTGCTGGGTAGGTGACCCTTGGGTTCATTCCCAGCTCTTTTGCCCTCTGGAATATCATATTCCATGCCCTTCTATCCCTCAGTGTAGAAGCTGACAGGTCCTGTGCTATTCTGATTGTGTTTCCACAATATTGAAATTGTTTCTTCCTGGCTGCTTGTAGTATTTTCTCCTTGATCTGGGGATTCTGGAACCTGGCTATAATATTCCTGGGAGTTTTCTTTTTGGGATCTTTTTCAGGAGTTGATCGGTGGATTCTTTCAACCTCTATTTTGCCTCTGGATCTAAAACATCAGGGCAATTTTCCTTGAGAATTTCTTGAAGGGTGATTTCTAGGTTCTTTCTTTGATCATGGCTTTCAGGTAGTCCAATAATTTTTAAATTGTCTCTCCTGGATCTATTTTCCAGGTCAGTGGTTTTTCCCATGAGATATTTCACATTGCCTTCTAATCTTTCATTTGTTTGGATCTGCTTAACAGCATCTTGATTTCTCATAAAGTCATTAGCTTCCATTTGCTCCAGTCTAACTCTGAAGGAATGAATCTCCTCAGTGAACTTTTGAGATTCTTTTTCCATCTGGAAAATTCGACTTTTTAAGGCATTCTTCTCCTCATTGACCTTTTGGGCCTGCTTTGCCATTTGAGTTAGTCTATTTTTTAAGGTGTTGTTTTCCTCAGTCAGGCTGTTGACCCTCATTTCATACTTTTCCTGCATCCTTCTAATTTCTCTTTCTAATTTTTCCTCCACTTCTCTTATTTGATTTTTAAAGTCCTTCTTAAGGTCCTCTATGGCGTGCAACCCACTCATGTTTTCCCCTGGGGCTTTTGGAGCAGGACTTCTGACCTCACAGTCCTTTTCCCGCTCTATGCCCCCAAAATAGGAGTCTAGGGTTGCATTTTTCTGTTTCCTTTGCCTTGGCATGTTGCCACTTAATTGCTTGACTTTTGGGCTTGTTGCCACACTATGGCTTTAAGGCCAGATAGAAGAATTTTCGTCCCGAACGTGTGGGGGGCAACTTCCGTTTCTGGCAAGCTGTAAACCCACCCACAACTTCCACCCTAGATCACAATCCAGATCCAGGGAGGTTAAAGCAAGAGCGATTACCCCCCAAGACTGATTGCTGGATTTCCCCACGATTTGTAGGCTGGGAGCTGGAAATGCCTATGAAAACTACAAAATGGCTTGTCTCCTCAGCGGCTTCTAGCCCCCAGGGGAGGGAGCTGACGCATTCCCCAAATACAGGTCCCAAAGTCCATAGGACACTAACCTCTTACTTTGTCCTAGGCAAGTCTATGTTGATAATTCTGAGGTCGCCACAGTTCCTGGGGTTCTGGGGTTCCTCCAGCTGGCTGCTGGCCCTGCCGCCCTGGGGCTAAAACCTCGGTTCGAGTGGAGCTGGGCTCAGCTCAGCTCGGCTCCTGCGCTCTGCGCTATGTGCGCTGCTGGCTCCCAGACCGCTGCGCTGGTCCTTCCTGCAGGGTGCTGGGCTGTCCTCAGCGGGAGGTTAGCTTCTCTATGTCGTTCTGTGGGTGCTGGGGCTCCAGAAGTTTTTCAGAGTCCTTTTTTACATAGTTTGTGGAGAATCTGGGGGCAGAGAGGCTTGGAAGAGCTGTTTCTACTCTGCCATCTTGGCTCCACCCCCAGTTTCTATCTTATAAGATCAGAGGACATGGAATGTGATATTCAGAAGGGCAAAGGATCTAGGATTATAACCAAGAATCATATAACCCAATGAAACTGAGTCTAATTCTTTAGTGTGGAAATGGATATACAATGAAATAGAGCACTCTCAAACATTCTTGATGATAATACATGGGTTGAATAAAAAAAATTATCTGTCAAATGCAAGAGTTAACAGGAGCATAAAAAGGTAAGCACTATAGGGAAATCACAGAGGACTTCATATGGTTAATTCCTACATGGGAAGATGATACTTGTAGTTCATAAAAGCTTTACTATTATTAGGTCAGTAAGAAGGAGTATATATAGGCAGTGTGAGTAGTAGATTATGAAGGGTTAATATGTATATATATATATATATATATATATATATATATATAGAGAGAGAGAGAGAGAGAGAGAGAGAGAGAGAGAGAGATGAGAAAGGTGGGGTAGAGTCAAGATAGTAGAGTAGAAAGTGGAGTTCTCTGTGGCTACAGCTTCCATTTTCACCAATCCATGTAAAAGGGGACTCTGAACAAAATCTGGAGCTACAGTATCCACAAAATGACAAAGAGAAGGTAACCTCCTGCTGAGGACAGCCTGGGAGCCTGGTAGGGAGCAGACAGTACAGTGCTCTGGGAGCCTAGCCCACGTCTGCTTGAGCCAGAGGATGGGTGGGAGGGAAATATAATCAGTCTTTTACAATATATCTACTGTGGTAATATTTTGTATAGCTACACATCTACAACATATACTAAATTGCTTGTCTTTCCAGTGAGGGTGGGTGACAAGGACGAAGGGAATGAATCTGGAATACAAAGTTTTAAAATCAAATGTTTTTAAAATATATAAGTACTATTATTAATAATATTTTACATATAATTGGGAAACTAGTCATACAGGCATTGGGACACATAGATTCACCTTGCCCTACTGGAAAAGTCGAAGGGGGTATGGGAGAAGATTTTGCAGATAGGAGATTGGATGAGGGGATATCCTGTGGGACTTCTATTCTGAGGTTGTGGGTAGGGGAAACATGGGGAAGTAATTGTAACCCAGAATCTGACAGAAATGAATGATATAAACCAGAAGTTAATAAAACATTTAAAGCAGAGAGAGAGAGAGAGAGAGAGAGAGACAGAGAGAGAGAGAGAGAGAGAGAGAGATGAGAAAGGAATGTACTATGAGAAAGGGAAAGGGAGAGATAGGTTGGGTAAATTTTCACATCAAAGAGGCAAGGAAAAGATGGTGGAGTAGAAACAGTAAGTACAAGTCACTCTTCCCCCAGATCACTTCAAAAATATGTAAAAGGGGACTCTAAACAACTTCTGGAGCCCCAGCACCCACAGAACGACACAGAGAAGCAAATCTCCTGCTGAGGACAGCCTAGCAGCCCTCTAGGAAGGGCCAGAGCAGCACTCTGGGAGCCAGCAGTGCAGCATGCATCACTTGTAGAGCCAAGCCCAGGTCCACCTGAGTCGAGGTTTTAGGCCCAGGGCGGCCAGGCAAGCAGCCAGCTGGAGGGACCCTAGAACACCAGCAGCTGTGGCAATTCCAGAAATATCAACATAGACATGCCTAGGACAAAGTGAGAGGTTAGTGCCCTATGGACTTTGGGACCAGTATTTGGGGAAAGCGTCGGCTTCCTCCCTGGGAGCTGGAAGCAGCTGAGGAGACACACTATTTTGTAGTTTTCAGAGGCAGCTCCAGCTCCTGGCCTGCGAATTGTAGGGAGATCCAGCGATCAGTCTTGGGGGGTAATCGCTCTTGCTTTAACCTCCCTGGATCTGGATTGTGATCTGGGGTGGAGGTCATGGGTGGGTATACTATACATGCAGAGCTCATGTCAAATTGTTTACCTTCATAGTGGTGGAAATAAGGTTTGGAAGGGAGAGAATTTGGAATTTGGGGTTTTGGAAGCAAATGTTGAAGATTGATTTTGCATGTTGCTGGGGACAGTAAAATTCTAATTAAAAAGAGAAACATTGTTAATATGCTGCTTGACTGTCCACGTATTAGATATATTCATAAATGAATATACACACATTTGTATGCATAAGTACATACATACACATAGGTGTGTATATGTATATGTACATGTACATGTACATGTACATGTACATGTATATGTATATGTATATGTATATGTATATGTGTATACATACATTTGACTGCCATCTCAAGAAAGGGGACAGAAGTAAAAGAGGAAAAAATTTGGAAATTGAATTTTTTCAGGTGTTTTTAAAATAGCATGTCATTTCATTTTGTTTTTTTTTTCCTCACAGTTATATGACAAGAAAAAATTCAACATTTATTTTTATAAGATTTTGAAGTCTGAATTTTTTTCTCTCTCCCCTCCCCTCTTCAGAAATGGCAGGCCATTTTTTTTTAAAGCAATTGGGGTTAAGTAACTTGCTCAAGGTTACACGGCTACTCATGATTTTGCTCATTTTCTGAGGCCGGATTCAATCTCAGGTCATCCCAACTCCAAGGCAAGCACTCTTACTCACTGTGCCACCTAGCCACCCCAGTGGCAGGCCATTTAATAGAGTTTATACATGAGCTATCATGTAAAAACATTTCTATTATTTGTCACAGTTGAGAAAGAGGAAATACATCAAAAAGGAAAAAAAGAGAATGAAGTTAGTGAAAAAAATATGTTTTGGTCTGCACTGAGAATCCATCATTTTGCTGTCTGGATTTGGATAGCATTTTCCTTCATGAGTGCTTTGTAATTGTTTGGATTATAGTGTTACTGAGAAGAGCTGAGTCACTTGTATTTGAGTATACCATGATCTTGCTGCTTGCATGTACAATGTTTTACTGGTTCTGCTTATTTTACTTTGCATCAGTTCATACAAATCTTTCCACGTTTTCCTGAAATCTGCCTATTCATTATTTCGTATTGCACAATAGTATTCCATTACATTAATATATCACTTCTTGTTTAGTCATTCCCCAATTAATGGGCATCCCTCCAAATTTCCAATTCATTGGCACCACGAAAATGACACTTAGAAATAGATTTTAATTTTTTTTTATGCTAGGCTTTAAAATACTTTATTTTTTATTTTTTTTAACAAATGCTTTATTAACTTTTGGTTTACATCACTCATTCCTTCCAGATTTTGAGTAACAATTTTCCCCCATTTTTCCTCTGCCCACCAACCAAGAATAGCAGTCCCATAAGATATCCCCTCATCCAATCTGCTCTCTGCCATATCTTCTCCCATACCCCCTTCGACTTTGCTATTAGGGCAAGGTGAATCTCTGTGTCCCAATGCCTGAATATCTTATCTCCCAATTACATGCAAAATAGTATTATTAATAGTATATATATATATATATATATTTGAAACATTTAATTTTAAAAGTTTGAATTTCAGATCCATTCCCTTCCTCCCTTGTGACCCATTCCCTCTGGGAAGATAAGCAATTCAGTCCGTGTTGTACATGTATAGCTATGGAAAAGATTACCATAATAGATATATTGTAAAAGACTGCTTATATTTCCCTCCCACCCATCCCACCCCCCAGCTGATCCATTCCCTATTTTAATCCTGTCCCTCTTGGAAAGTGGGTACATCCAACCTCCCCTCCCCCCCAAATGCCCTCCCCTCCACCATCCTCCCTCTCATCAACCTTTCCCCTACTCTCCAGCAGGCTGAGATATCCCATTTAGTATGTATATCATTCTCTCCCTGAGCCAAATTCAATGAGAATATGATTTTGCCTTTTTGCCTTCCTGTTCTTCCCCTCCCCTGCAACCACTTCCCCTTGCTTCTTCTACGTGAGATAGTTTACCCTACCCTGTCTCTCCCCATCTCCTCTTGCCACTTTACTCTCTCACCTCAAAACTTCACCCCTTAGGTATTATCCCTTCCCACCAAAATCAACCTGTGCCCTCTATCCATGTATAACAGTAAACATATATACACACATTCACATATATATTCATATGCTCATATACGCTTCTTCAATTATTTTCATACTGAGAAAGGTTTCATCAGTCACAATTATTGTTTTTCCATATAGGAATGTAAATAGTTCAACTTTGATAAGTTCCTTTTGATTTCTTTTCCAGATTACCTTCTGAAGCATCTCTTGCTTCTTGTGTCTGAATGTCAGATTTTCTATTCAACTCTGGTTTTCTCCTCAAGAGTGCTTGAAAAAAACAGAATTGAATAGAAAATTTGACATCCAGACACAATAAGCAAGAGATGCCTGAGAAGGTAATCAGGGAAAAGAAATCAAAAGGAACTTATCAAAGTTGAACTATTTACATTCCTATATGGAAAAGCAATAACTGTGACTGATGATATCTTTCTCACTATGAAAATAATGGAAGAAGGTTGTGTGGTCATTTGAATACATATCTGAATGTGTGTGTATATGGTTACAGTTATATATGGATAGAGGGCATAGGTTGAATTTGTCGGGAAGGGAGAATACTCAAGGGATGAAATTATGAGGTGAGAGAGGAAAGTGGCAAGAGGAGATGGGGAGAGACAGGGTAGGGTAAACTATCCCATGTAGAAGAAGCAAGGGGAAGTGGTTGCAAGGGAGGGGGAGAATAGGAAGGCAAAAAAAAAAAACAAAACGCAAAACCACATTCTCATTGAATTTGGTTCAGGGAGAGAATGACATACATACTAAATGGGATATCTCAACCTGCAACAGAATAGGGGGAAGGGGGATGAGATGAGGGATGATGGATGGGAGGGCAACCTTGGGTGGAGGGTAGGTTGGAAGTACCCACAAGAGAAGAGGGACAGGATCATGTAGGGAATGGACCAGGTGGGGGGTGGGATGAGTGGGAGGGAATTATAAGCAGCCTTGTACAATATATCTACTATGATAATGTTTTGCATAGCTAGACATGTGTGAGCTCTGTGGCAAGGTCTTTGGCTACCCACAAAGCCTCACACGCCATCGCCAGGTGCACAGGCTGCAGCTGCCATGTGCCCTGGCCGCCTCTACTGGCCTTGTTCCCTGCGCTGGCCCTTGTGCCAACCAGGCTTCAGCTGCTGGTGGGGCTGCTGGCCCAGAGGGCCTTAGCTATGCTTGCTCCAATTCTGGCGAGCACTTCCCTGACCTTTTCCACGTCATGAGCCACAAGGAAGCACTCATGGCCGAGAAGCCTTATGGCTATGATGCCTGTGGCAAGGCTTTTGGCTCCATCGAGAATCTCATGTGGCACAAGCTGGTCCACCAGGTAGCTCCTGAGCACCTCCTGCCTCCCCCAGCCCCGGAGGGGCCAGGCCCAGACACCCCAGGTACTGGCCTGGACAAGGGGCTGGCTGGGGAGGTGGGGACAGCTGTAGTGGCCCTGGCAGCTGGGGCTGCAGGGGGAGAGGCAGGTGCAGGGGCTGGAGCAGGAGCAGGGCCTGGCCCTGGGGGCCTCGAGCGCTTCAGCTGTGCCACCTGTGGCCAGAGCTTCAAGCACTTCGTGGGGCTGATGACCCACAAGTACATGCACTTGGTGAGGAGGACGCTGGGCTGTGGCCTGTGCAGCCAGAGTTTCGCCGGCGCCTACGACCTGCTCCTGCACCACCGCAGCTGTAGTCAGAAACGCGGCTTCTGCTGCCCTGTGTGTCTCAAGCGCTTCTAGGAGGCAGCACTGCTGATGCGCCACCAGTGCTGCCACACTAAGTAGGGGCCCTACCACTATGGTGTCTGTGTCCGTGGTTTCTTGCGCTCCTGGTACCTGTGGCAGCACTGTGTGGTGCACAAGGGTGTGCGAAACTTCAAATGTGCCCTGTGCGCCAAGCGCTTCGCCCAGTCCTCCAGTCTGGCCGAACACCACCACCCGCATGCTGTGGCTCGGCCCCAGTGCAGTGGTGGGTGTGGCAAGACCTTCCACTACTGCTCCAACTTGCTGGAGTACCAGCGGCTGCACCTAGGTGAGCGTGCCTACCAATGTGAGCACTGCAGCAAGGCCTTCTGAGCTCAGTGCTGCGGCACCAGTGGGCCCATGAGCCCGCACGACCCGAGCTGTGCTGCCCAGCCTACCTCAAGGTCTTCAAAGACCCTGGCTACTTCCACAAGCACCTGGCTGCCCACCAAGGTGGCCGGCCCTTCCACTGCTCGGCCTGTGGGGAGGGTTTCTCCAACACATATGGCCTTAAGAAGCACCATTTGATTCATAAGGTTGAGAGGCTGGGGGCTGCCACTGCTGGAGCCAAGGAGTCCTGAGGGGGATAAGTTGGAACCAGTCAGCACCCTGCCTAACCTCTGCTCTCAGGCTTCACCAAGAGCTTGGAGGGGCGGTCTCCACCTGCCAACCCCCCACCCTTCTCCCAAAGCCTGCGTTGCGGAGGGGGGGGTGGGCTTCACTCCATAGGGATCTGGCCACTCCCATCATGAGGGATGGACTTAATCCTTCACCTCTCTCTCCCCTGCTTCCTCCAGATCCTGGGAACTCTAGGACCCCTCTAACACCAGACTCCCTCTCCATCTGCCCCTTTGTAATCCTCCCACCCCATACCCCCATCCATGCCAGAGCCTGTAGAAAATGAGGCTCATTCCCACCCACCCTGATCACTATGACCACCACCACCATCTTGGAATCTGGCTGGAATAGCGGAGGGGGAGGTGGGTTAGGAGAGACATGGGGTAGGGGGACTGATTGCCATTTGGATGTGTGGGGAGGGTGGGAGGTGGGGGGGGAAGACGCAGTTTGTACAAAGTTGGGAATAAATATTATCCTTGAAAAAAACATAAACAAGAAAGAAGTTAAGGAGGCAAATAGAATTTTAGGGAGACTAGATATGATAGATCTCTGGAGAAAATTGAATGGGGATAAAAAGGAATTCACTTTCTTCTCAGCAGTGCAAGGTACATACTCAAAAATAGACAATCTACTAGGGCATAAAAACCTCACAATTTGGTGCAGAAAGGAAGAAAAAGTAAATGCATCATTATCAGATCATGATGCAATAAAAATTATATGCAATAAAGGTCCTTGGAAAGAGACTAAAAACTAATTGGAAATTAACAACTTAATCTTTTTTTCTGATTATAGTAACTCTTTTTTTATTTTAACAAATGCTTTATTAAATTCTGGTTTACATCATTCATTTCAGCCAGATTATGAGTTAAAATTGTTTTCCCTATTTTTCCCCTACCCACCACTGCAGAATAGCAGTCCCACAAGATATCCCCTTGTCTGATCTGCTCTGTCTCATATCTTCTTCCATACCCCCTTCAACTTTGCCTTTAGGGCAAGGTGAATCTCTGTGCCCCAATGCCTGCACATCTTATCTCACAATTACAAGCAAAATAGTATTAATAATAGTATTATATACATTTGAAACATTTAATTTTAACCCCCAGATTAATTGCTGGATCTCCCTATAGTTTGCAGACCAGGAGCAGAAGCTGCCACTGAAGCTACAAAATGGCTTCTGTGCCGAGGCTCCTCAGCTGCTTCTTGCCTACAGGGGAAGAAGCCATCACGTTCCCCAAATACTGGTCCCAAAGTCCATAGGGCACTAACCTCTCATTTTGTCCTAGGCATATCTCTTTTGATAATTCTGAAATCACCACAGCTGCTGGTGTTCTGTGGTCCCTCCAGCTGGCTGCTGGCCAGGCAGCTGGGGCTAAAACCACAACTCAAGTGGGCCTGGGCTTGCTCCCAGTGCGTTGTCGTGTGCTTCACCGGCGACTCCCTGCAGGGCTGCTGGGCTGTCCTCAGCGAGAGGTTAGCATCTCTGTGTCGTTCTGTGGGTGCTGGAGCTCCAGAAGTTGTTCAGAGTCCATTTTTTACATAGTTTGGAAGTGGGGTGGGGGGGAGAACCCTGGAAGTGTTGTTTCTACTCTGCCATCTTCTAAGCAATTTAATCTCAAAGAATGAGTGGGTCAAACAAGAAATCATAGGAACAATCAGTAAGTTAATTCAAGAGAATGATAATACTGAGACAACATGCCAAAATTTGTGGGATGCATTAAAGGCAGTTCTTAGGGGAAGTTTTATATCACTGAATGCATACATAAATAAATTAGAGAAAAGGGAGGTCAATAAATTAGGCATGCAATTGAAAAAGGTAGAAGTAGATCAAATTGAAAATTCCCAATTTAGTATTAAATTAGAAATATTGAAAACCAAAGGAGAGACTAACAAAATTGAAATTAATTAATAAAACTAAGAGCAAGTTTTATGAAAAAAAACAATAAATTTGATTGACGCTTAGTCAATATGATAAAATAAATAAAGAAGAAAACAAAATTATGAGTATCAAAAATGAAAAGGGTGAATCTATTGCCTATGAAGAGGAAATCAAAACAATAATTAGGAATTATTTTTCCTAATTGTATGCACATAAATTTAACAATCTTACTGAAATGGATGAATATTGACAAAAATACAAGTTGCCCAGACTAACCTGGCAAAGTTGCAGCATACGAAATAAACCCACATAAATTCACGGCATTCCTGGTATCTCTAATGAAACTCAAGAGCAAGAGATAGAAAGAGAAATCCCATTTAAAGTCTCTGTAGACATTATAAAATATTAAGGAATCTACCTGCCAAAAGAAACCCAAGACTTATATGATCACCACTACAAAACACTTCTAACACAAATATAGTCAGATCTAACTAATTGGAAAATATCAATTTCTCATAGCTGGGTCAAGTTCATATAATAAAAATGATGATTTTACCCAAACAACAATATATTTAGTGCCATACCAATTAATTTACCAAAGACCTACTTTATAGAGTTAGATAAAATAGTAACAAAATTTATTTGAAGAACAAATGGTCTAGAATATGAAGGGAATTAATGAAAACAAATGCTAGGGATAGTGGACTTGCTCTTCCAGATTTTAATCTGTGTTATACAGCAGCAGTAATTCAAACTACTTGGTACTGGCTGAAGAATAGAGTAGTGCATTAATGATTGGGTGCATTAGATCCAGCAGTTAATGAGTATAGTAATCTGTTGTTTGATAAACGGAAGGACCCCAGTTTTTGGCATAAGAATGAACGATTTAACAAAAACAGCTGGGAAAACTGGAATATAGTATGGCAGAAACTGGGCATAGACCATTATCTAACACCATATACCAAAATTAAGTCTAAATTGGTGCATGATCTAGACATAAAGGATGATACTGTCCGCAATATGTGAAAGCAGGGAATAGTTTACCTGTCAGATTTGTTGAGAGGGAAAGACTTTATGATCAAACAAGAGCATTGTTAAATGCAAAATGGATAATTTTGATTACATTAAATTGAAAAGTTTCTGTACAAACAAAGCCAGTGTAACCAAGATCAAGAGTGAGGAGGTGGGAAATTGGGAAACTCACTGTTGCTGAGTGAGAAGAGTAGAACCAGGAGAAATTTGTATTCAATCACAGACACAACATATGTGTGATAATCAACTATGACAGACTGGACTCTTCTCAGCAATGCAGTGATATAAACCAATTTCAAAAGACTCATGATGGAGAGAGATGCCTACATCCAGAGAAAGAACTAGAAAGAACTGAGTTTGAATTCTGATGGAAGAAAACTACTTGATCTTTTTCTTTCCATTGTTTGGTTTTATTTCCTCTTTACCATTTTTCATCCCATCTTGTACAATACGCCTTTGTAACCTGACTAATGTTCAATATGAAAGTATTTTCAGATCCTATACAGGCCTATATGCCATTGTGGGGGTTGGGGGGAGGGAGGGAAGGGAAATTTGAAACTAAAGGGACTATGTATACTTTTGTATACTAAAAATAAACATAAACATTATTTTTTTTTTAAATCTGTTTACAGAAGCAGTCTTCTTGAAAGCTGCTTGCATTTGGCTTTACACATACATACTTTGAACTATTAATTATTTAGTCCAACCTTCTACCCTGTTTTGAATCTGCTGAATTTTATTAATATCAAGTGTAGATTTGTCTATATTTTTCAGAGGAGGAGCAAGAGATATTTTATTAAAACTTTACCCAAATTCTATTTAGCACTTTATTCTCTGTGTTAACATTATTACTTATTAAGCTTAGCATTATGAAACTGTCATGGAACCAGGCTATGTGATGCCACCACTTCTCTGGCTCACTAGCCATCCCCTTAATACTTTTTCAAGAATTTCCTCAGTGATTAAATCAAGTTCACTGGCCTATACTTTATGGACTCTGTTATTCCCTTCCTCCCCCTGCTTTTTTTGAAAATGAGAATGTTTATCCTTCTACAAACATATGAAGCCTCTTCCATTTTCTGATAATGGTCCAGAAAAAACATATTGCAGTCTTTCCAGAACCAAAAAAGTAATTTTCCTGGGCTATGTGGCTTGCATTTATAAAGGACAGTTATGTACTTTCTCTTTCTATTTTCTAATTTATCTTGGATATCAACTCTGTTGTCATTCTGTCATTTCCAATGCAAGAAAATGTTCATCTTGAGAGAAGGAAAGTAAAATATCACTTTCCTTTTTTTTTACAGACATAATTGCCCCATCTACTATTAACAATGATCCCATCCTTTCTTTTATCTTTCATTTTGTCTTAATTTCCATATAAACCACCTTCCCCTCCCCCCAAAAATCAACCCAATATCCTTTTCTTTGACTTGAGCTTCCTTTACATACTCATTATAGGATTTAGCATTTGACGTTTTTACAAGACCATGCCATTATCATACTCATTCTGTGTTATCTTACTTCTAATTTCTCTAATTTCCTTTATAAATATAAGATGGTTGGTGAGTTCACTGTCTATCATATCAAACTCTTTCTAAGAAATCTCACTTTTGCTCCTCAGTGGAATTGTTTTCCTTTGTGTCTTCAGAATTTTGTTTCGGAGCATCTCCTATCCATATTGGCTAACTTTACTTTTAGCTCTTTCTTTTTATCTGACATTCTGTCTCTATTTCCTCTGAAACCTTTGAAGACTGTTTTGCCAAAATCAAAGGTGCATTTCATAGTTTAACCAGATACTATGTCCTTTATGTTAAACTCTTATATGAAGAAGGCACTTTCCCCAATGGCTCCCTTCATTTCTTCCCTAGTAATCATTTCTCCTTCTTTAGTGGGAATGTTTCAAAATATTGTCCTCTCATTAAAAGGCAAATTTTGCTCTTTATAGATTACAAATATCATAAGATAAGCATAGCAATAATGAAATACCATGCTTTTGGAAAAGAAAGGACCAGAGGCAATTAGATTAGCAGTTCCATATTCCTATAATATACTGTAGGGTTTTCTGAATATAGCTTGTGATCTGTTTTCTTGACTCCTCAGTTTCTTCTTTTTGTCCACATGATCTGTGGTATATTCAAATTTTAAAAATCAGACTTATCCCTCTCTGGTTCTTCATCAAATCATCCCTGTCATGCTTCTCCCCTCTTGCTTTAGTATTTTCTCATATAAGACTAACTTCTTTGTATATAAAACTATCCCTCTCCCAGTTCTCGTCATGGCTATTAACTTTAGCCATTCTACTTCTTTTTACTGACATAAGCCCAATCAGAACCATGGTCTTATTATAAGATTCATACCACCAAATGTCAAACATTTTAAATTAATTTTAAATTCTCATTAGTTTTACGATCTTCAGTTCCTCTTGATATTTGCTTAAATGTTGGGCATTTGTGGACAAATATGTGAAATTATGAGCTTTTCTCTTTCATGTTTTGGATCCTTGACTTAAATGCATTGTCTCCATTGTTAACTACTCTCATAATATCTAGTTTAGATACTAAAGCAAATTTTTACCTATTCAATACTTTACTGTGTCCTGTGGGGGGAAAAATAGGCCACCACCCTTGAAGTAATTTCCTAATCTGTAAATTGGAGGGAATAATTTTTTCTTTGCTAACTACCACATAAAGGGAGGAAATTATTTTTCAAATAGTAAAGCAGTATATAAAAATAAACAATTATTTTTAATTCTATTCCCAGAACCTAATAATGCCAGGGACTTAGTAATCACTATGTGCTTGATTATTGATCGCTCAATGTTAAAAACAAACAAACAAAAAATACTACTATTTTTTTATTATGCTTTTTTGTTCTTGGGAGTTAGGGCTTATTGAGAGAGACAGGAGCATGTGCACAGAAGAGAAAGGGAAGAAAAATATCAACTGGAAATTGCCAACATCCCCCTGCACACTGAAGGGGAAGATGTAGCTCCATTGGGTCTGAAAAGCTTTTTTTAAACTTTTTTTTCTAACAAAGTCCTGTTTAAAGTCTCAAACAAAGACAGATGTTAAGTTAGTCAAATACCAATTCCCAAAATACAACTGGCATGATTCTTCTGCTAAAATAAACTGTTCTGAGTAAATAGAACACTGAAATAGAACCTGTTTTGTCTGGTTAGATAACATTCAGGCATTCAGAGTAGAAATTCTCTTTTATTCATAAAGTAACTGTTATAAGGAAAGAAACGTTTTACTTAGCTTATATTGACTGAATTAACACCTTATTTGATTTGAGTGCAGTTCACAGTAAATTAATTATCAAAAATCTGGTAGATTGATATATTTTTATATTTCCAGTTTCCAGTGATAAGTGGACTGCTAAATCTCTCTCAAGGTATAATTAACTATTTTCTCTCTTCCTTGTTTTGTTCTACTTTTCATTCTCACAGGGCTCAGTTGATAAAGCAACAGGCCTAGAGTCAGGAAGACTTGAGTTCAAATACATCACCAGACTCTACCTGTGTGACCTTGGGCAAGTCAATTAACCTTTTGTTGCCTAAGTTTCATCATCCTTAAAATGAGCAGGAGGAGGAAATGACAAGTCACTTCAATATGTCAAGAAAACCCCAACTGGAATTATGAAGAGTAAGACATGACTGAAAAGTCTGAACAACAAATTCCTTCAGAACAGTTTTTCTGAAACAAATGACTCAATATTTTTGCATTATGACCTCATGCCAGAAACTAAAATTTTAGTATCTGAAGTCTCAAACTGGTCTGGGCAGGTATAGTTTGATTTTGCTTCCTATTTTTATTCATCCTGCCAGGCAATTACTTGGCTTTTGAGCTCTTTTTCACTGTAGGACTCTACTCCCAGAGTGGAGAGAACTGTGACTCAAATTTCCCGGATTTTGCACAGCTGTTGTCAGAGTTTCTTCCAGATATCTTCTTCAGAACTG
Source organism: Gymnobelideus leadbeateri (assembly GCA_011680675.1). NCBI lineage: Eukaryota > Metazoa > Chordata > Mammalia > Diprotodontia > Petauridae > Gymnobelideus > Gymnobelideus leadbeateri. The sequence continues at coordinate 91,254 of WOXC01001586.1, forward strand.
TGAGGAGGATGCCCTCTCTGCAACCGCCAAAAGGTCTTCCACTCTAGAACTCCTCACCCCAGGACCACCACCTAAGACTGCAACCTATATCCAAGCCGGACAAACCAAGAGCAGTTACCCTCTGGATGTTCCCTTGATACCCCTAGGCATAGAGCTTGGGAGGCAGCCATGTAGCAGTAGCTGTAACCACTGCCATCTCCATTCCCCCAGGGACACGGGCCAGACCACACTCCTCTCTCACCCAGTTCCAACAGAGTTCCCAACTGATTTCTTAATTTCTCCTTTGTATTTAAAAGTTGAGAAGTCTGGAAACCACCATAGCTACCAGTGAATCAGGCCCCTGAAGTCTGCTCTGCCCAGTCTGGGCAGGATCCAGCTTATATGCAGGACTGCACTCCACTGCCCACTAGGTGCAATAGACCCTTCTTTTTGGCCTGCCAGGCTGTCTTCAGTGGGAGATTTATTTTTCTCTGTCACTTTGTGGGTTCTACAGCACTAAAATTTTTAAATCACTTTTTTATATGCATTGGAGTGGTTAGAAAGGGAACTCAAGCAAGTTTTTGCTTTTACTTCGCCATCTTGGCTCTGACCCTCCAGTTCCTTTTAGCCAAATGTAATTTTCCTGCTTCTATTTACTAATTATCTTTTGTTTTTTGCTTTTGCTTTTTCTGAGTACATGATTCCTTCCCCTGATTTTTCTTTTTTACTTCAGATCAAGCATAATTATCTCCTCTTCAACCCCTTATCATTACTCAATGTGTTTCTCTCTGTTTCAAGTGCATTTTTTTTGTAAACAACATATTGTTGGATTCTGGTTTTTAATCCATTGTGCTTTCTGCTTCCATTTTATGATGTAGGTTATATCATTCACATTATATTTATGATTAGGAACTACTTATTTCCCTCTATCTTATTTCCTCTCTCTCTCTCTTTCTCTCTCTCTCTCTCTCTCTCTCTCTCTCTCTCTCTCTCTCTCTCTCTCTCTTTCTCTCTCTCTCTCTCACTTTTTTACCCTGTCCATCCTCAAAAGTCCATTTTGATTCTCTTTGATGCTTCACTTAATCCACCCTTTCTTTTATTAGCAACCTCTCCTTCTTTAATCCTTTTACCTTCCTACTTCCCTTTTGGTTGATATCAATTTCTTTACCCAAATGAAATTCTATATTCTCCTTCTTCTACTCAATTACAATGAGAGTAAGGTTCAAGCATTGCTTGCAATACCTACAATCTTTTCTTCCCCTGGTGGATAAAAACTTTTATTTTCACACTTCTTTTATGTGAGAAAATTTTCCATATTCTTTTTCTCCTTTCCCTCTATTCTCAAAATATGCCTCTTTCTCATCCATCTTTTATTTTTACACCATCCCAACATAATCGACCCACTCACACACTCTACTTGTTGTATCCTTTTAAATGACCTAATAACTATAATATTCTTAGAAGATATATGGATTATCTTCTTATATAGAAAGGTAAAAGATTTTACCTTTATTAATACCTTATGATTTCATATTTATCGTTTTATATCTCTCTTGAGATTTGAATTTAAAGGTCAATCTTTCTATTCAGTTTCAGTCTTTCCATCAGGAATGCTGGAAATTCCCTTGTTTTATTAAATATTCATTTTTGTTCCATTGAAAGCTTATATTTAGTTTTCTAGGAAGGGTAAGCTTGGTTATAATCTCAGATTTTTGCCTTCTGGAATACTATATTCCAAACCCTCGGTGCCTTAACATGGTAGTTGCTACAGCTTGAGTGATTCATTATATATGAAAGGTTTCTTCCTGACTGTTTGAAGGATTTTCTCTTTTAAATGGAAACTCTTGAATTTGTCTATAATATTTCTGGGAATTTTTCTATTAAAATATCTTTCAGATGGTGATCTCTGAATTTTTTTCAGTTACATTTCTGTGAAATATGCAAAAAAAAATGAGTTATATTGAATTCCTCTTATAATACAAGTATGGTGTTGATACCCAAACCAGGAATAGCCAAAACAGAGAAAAATTATGCAACAATTTAAATAAAAATCTAGCAAAGAGATTAAAACAATATATCAAAAGGACTTTACACTATAACCAGGTAGAGTTTATACAAGGAATGCAGAGAAAATGTATGCAAATGCTTACATCAATAAAAAAGTAAAGAACATATCAATGGATTGGTAATGCAAATAAAAGTTAATCAGAAAAAGAAGAAATTTAAAATCCCCAATTAAATACCAAAAAGGGAAATCCTGAAAATCAAAGAACAAATAAATAAAAGTAATCAAAATATTAATATAATAAGATAGAAGCTTAAGCAAAACATTAAGAAAGCATTGGTTGGGGGCAGAACCAAGACGGCGGAGTAGAAACAGCCAGTCCAAGCCACTCTCTCCCCAGATAAGCTCCAAACTATGTAAAAGGGGACTATGAACAACTTCTTGAGCCCCAGCACCCACAGAACGAAACAGAGAAGCTAAACTCCTGCTGAGGAAAGAGCAGAAGCCCTGCAGGAAGGACCAGCACAGCACTCTGGGAGCCGGCAGCGCAGCAGGTTGAGATATCCCATTTAGTATGTATGTCATTCTCTCCCTGAACCAAATTAAATGAGAATGGGGTTTTGCCTTTTTGCCTTCCTGTTCTTCCCCTCCCATGCAGCCACTTCCCCTTGCTTCTTCTACATGAGATAGTTTACCCTACCCTGTCTCTCCCCATCTCCTCTTGCCACTTTCCTCTCTCACCTCATAATATCACCCCTTGAGGATCCTCCCTTCCCAACAAATTCAACATATGCCCTCTATCCATATATAACTGTAAACATATATACATCCATTCACGTATGAATTCATATGACCATACACCCTTCTTCCATATTGTTTGGATATGTTTACCAGCATCTTGATTTCTCATAAAGTCATTAGCTTCCATTTGCTCCAGTCTAACTCTGAAGGAATGAATCTCCTCAGTGAGCTTTTGAGATTCTTTTTCCATCTGGCAAATCGACTTTTTAAGGCATTCTTCTCCTCATTGCCCTTTTGGGCCTCCTTTGCCATTTGAGTTAGTCTATTTTTTAAGGTGTTGTTTTTCTCAGTCAGGCTGTTGACCCTCATTTCATACTTTTCCTGCATCCTTCTCATTTCTCTATAGCACACAATAAAATTTTGTACTTAGAGTATGTTAAACCCCCTTTGACACCAAAACAATGAGAGCAAATTTCAAATACTGCTCCTCTCCCTCCCTGCTTTTCCTGTATTTAATGAATTTTGTGTCTATTCATGTTAGAATCTTAAACTTAACTAATTATGTTGACCCCTCTTTGAACCAGAACCAGTGAGAGTAATGTTTAAATGATCTTCCTCTCCCTATTTCTTTCCCGTCTACTATAGTGTGTTTTTTTGCCTCTTCAAAAGGCATTCTTTACCTTTTTCTGTCTCATTCTTTCCTTTTATCCAATTACAGTCCCTTGGATGCTCTGAATAAAGTTTTTTTTTTTTTTATCTTCAGGTTAGTTCATTCATACAATCACCCTCTATCAATGTACAACCCTTTTAAAGGTCATGATAATAATATAAATTTCAATATTGGCAGTTATCAGCTTCTCATATAGGGATATGGACATTTTGCTCTTTTTGCATCCCAAGTTATATGCATGTTTGTATGAGTGTGAATGTGTGCATGTATGTATGTGTGAGTCCGTATTTTCCTTTTTTACCTCTTTCTATCTTTCTTGAATCTTGTAATTGGAGATCAAGTTTTTCACCGAACTCTGGCTTTTTCATCAGGAAAATCTGGAAGTTCCTCATTTCAATAAATGACCATCTCCTTTCCTGAAAGATTATGCTCAGTTTTGCTGGGTAGTTAGTCCTTGGTTGTAGTCCTAGCTCTCTTGCTCTACAAAATATCAAATTCCAACCACTCTGATCTTTTAATCTAGAAGATGTTAGGTACTGTGTGATCCTGACTGTAGTTCCAAGATATTTGACTTGTTTATTTTTGGCTGCTTGCAGTATTTTTTCCTTAATCTTGTAATTCTGGAAATTGGCTTCTATATTTCTTGGAGTTTTCAATTTGGGATCTCTTTCAGGAGGAGTCCGGTGAATTCTTTTGATTACTATTTTATCTTCTGATTCCAGGACTTCAGGACAGTTTTATTTGACAATTTCTTGGAGGATGTTGTGTAGGCTTATTTTTTCATCATGGCTTTCCAGTAGACCCATAATTCTTAAGTTATCTCTCCTGGATCTGTTCTCTAGGTCAGTTGTTTGTCCAATGAGTTATTTTACACTTTCTTCCAATTTTTCTGTCTTCATTTTTTGTTTGATTGACCCTTGGTGCATCCTAGAGTTCTGACTTTCAACTTGACTGATTCTTATTTTTAGCAAATTATAGTCTTTGGTTAGTTTTTGAAGGTCATTTTTAGGGAGGTATTTTCTCCAATTACTTCACTAATTTTACTTTTTAAGGATTTGTTTTCTTCAGTGAAACTTTTTCCCAATTCGGTCACTGCCTCCCTTATTTTGTCTTAAAAACCTTTCTAAAGCTCCTCCAAGAATGCTATTTCGGCTTGAGACCAGTTCATATTTATTTCTGTGTTCTCAGATGTTGGTAAAGAGTCCAAGTTGTCCTCAGTATTTGGTTGTTCTTGACCTACATAATGAGCTCAGATCGATTTTCTTTCCTTCCCCTTCTCCTTCTCAGCTTCCTTCCTTCTCATTGTAATTTCTTATTTCCTAATTTCTCAGGCTGTGAGCTAAGGTCCTGGTTGTTGCCTTTGAATGTTGTAGCTTCTGGGTGTCTAGTTTGAGGCTAAGGCAGGATTCTCAGTGAGGTATGCTGATGCACACAGAGTAATCTGTGGAGGATGGGTTGTCTATTCGCTTCAGATTTCTGACTCTATACCCCTGGGCTACAGCTCAGGCAGGCTTTTCCTGATCAGATCATGTGGGGCTTGTTGGGGTCCCTCCCCCGCTTCTCTTCAAACTCCTTGCTCCCTCAGTTACACCCATTCTGGATGACTCCCAACCCCTGAAACTATTTCCACTATCTTAGGATTTCACTCAGGGTGGGACACTTATCTTTGGTTTTTCTACTTCATGTATGAGGAATTGGAGCTACCAGAGTATACTTTTTTCATTCTGGCTCCTGAAGAAATAAGCAGGCGATTTTTAACCTTCCAGACTGGAGGCTGATAGCCCCAGGAGAAGTTGCTATCTCTGCTGGGGACCTGAGCCCTCTCTTACCTGGCTCCAATGGTTCCTGTTGTCCTCTGGTGAGATGACTGCCATTTGTCCTTGGGATGGGCGAGTTGGCTGGCTGGGGCTCCTTCTCTCTCTGGTGTAGTCTTCTTATCTCCTCTGAAGTACAAGCTGTACAGACCCCACATTCTCTATGCTCCCCCTGTGCAGACCCACTGCGGACTTTCCAGGCTGGATTTTGCCACACTCTGTCTCCCAGTTGATTCTGTCACTCCAGAATCCATTCAGATTCACCTTTTTAACATTAAGTGATGTGGTTCATGGAGGAGCTTAGCGAAGTTACTGCTAATTTTGTAATTAAGTAAAATATTTCCACATCATTACTCTTTTGTACAAGAAAACTTGAGTAAAAGAAAATAAAAGAAAGGTAGTGAAAAAATAATATGCTTCAGTCTGTATTCCAACCATATATTTTCTTTTTTGGAGGTGGATCATACACTACATCACTAATCTTTAAGAATGTCTTGGATCATTGTATCACTGAAAATAACTAAATCATTCACAGTTGTTCATGTAACAATATTGTTACTATGTATAATGATCTATGTTCTGTTCTCTTCACTTTGCATCAGTTCATGTAAGTTTTTCCAGGATTTTCTGAAACACACCTGGTCATCATTTCTTATAGCACAATAATATTCCATTAGAATCATATACAATGGTTCTTTAGCCATTCGCCAATTGATGGAATTTCTAATTCTTAGTTACCAGAAATAGAACTGCTATACTTTTTTGATATCTTTGGGATATCAGCCTAGCTGTGGTATTATTGGCTCAAAGGGTATTCACAGTTTTATTACCCTTTGAGTATAGTTCCAAATTGCTCTCTATAAAGATTGGATCAATTCATAACCCCACCAACAATGCATTAGTGTCTCAATTTTCCCACATCCTTTGACACATTTATCATTTTCCTTTTTTGTCATATTAGCTATTCTGATAGATGTGAGGTGATACCTCAGAATACTTTTAATTTGCATTTCTCTAATTAAAAAAAATAGAGAACTTCTTCATATGCCTATGGATATCTTTAATTTCTTCACCCCCAAATGCCTGTTCATATCTTTTGCCCATCTATCAATTGTGGAATGCCTTACTTTTTATTATTAATTTGACTCTGTTCTTGATATATTTGAGAAATGAAGCCTTTATAAATGATACTTTTTGCAAATTCTTCCTCCCCCCTGTTTTCTTCTTTCCTTATAATTTTGGTTGAATTAGGGTTTTTTGTGAAAAAAAAAAAAACTTTTTTTTTAATTTTATGTAATTAAAAGCATTTATTTTACATTTGGTAGTGCTCTCTATATCTCTTTTGTCCATAAATTCTTCACTTTTCCATATATTTGACAGATAAACTACTCCACAGTCTCATAATTTGCTTAAAGTATCATCCTTTATGTCTAAACCATGTTCCCATCTTGATCTTATCTTGGTATTTGGCATGAGATACTAGTCTATTCCTAGTTTCTGCATATGATTTTCCATTTTTATCAGCAAATTTTTATATTAAATAATGAATTTTGGTTCCAAAAACTTGGATCTCTGCATTGTCACAGGGATAAGTGCTCTAAATCACTATTGATTACAGAAATGCAAATTAAAATAACCACTTCACACCTATCAGATTGTTTAATATGAAAGAAAAGGAAAATGTCAAATGCTACAGGGGATGTGGAAAAATTGTTACACTAGGGGGGCGGAGCCAAGATGACGGAGTAGAAACAGCTCATCCAAGACACTCTGCCCCCAGATTCCCCCCCAAACTATGTAAAAGGGGACTCTGAACAACTTCTGGAGCCCCAGCACCCACAGAACGACACAGAGAAGCTAAACTCCCGCTGAGAACAGCCCAGCAGCCCTGCAGGAAGGACCAGCACAGTGGTCTGGGACCTGGCAGTGTGCAGCACACAGAGCGCAGGAGCCGAGCCGAGCAGAGCCCAGGTCCGCATGAGCCGAGGTTTTAGCCCCAGGGCGGCAAGGCCAGCAGCCAGCTGGAGGAACCCCAGAACAAAAGGAGCTGTGGTGACTCCAGAATTATCAACATAGACTTGCCTAGGACAAAGTAAGAGGTTAGTGTCCTATGGACTTTGGGACTGGTATTAGGGAATGTGTCGGCTCCCTCCCCTGGGGGCTAGAAGCCACTGAGGACAAACGCCATTTTGTAGTTTTCAGAGGCAGCTCCCACTCCCAGCCTGCAAATTTGTAGGGAGATCCAGCGATCAATCTTGGGGGATAATCGCTCTTGCTTTAACCTCCCTGGATCTGGATTGTGATCTAGGGTGGAAGTCGTGGGTGGGTTTACAGTTTGCCAGAAACGGAAGTTGCCCCCCACACGTTCGGGACGAAAATTCCTCTATCTGGCCTTAAAGCCATAGTGTGGCAACAAGCCCAAAAGTCAAGCAATTAAGTGGCAACATGCCAAGGCAAAGGAAACAGAAAAATGCAACCCTAGACTCCTATTTTGGGGGCATAGAGTGGGAAAAGGACTGTGAGGTCAGAAGTCCTGCTCCAAAAGCCCCAGGGGAAAACATGAGCGGGTTGCAGGCCATAGAGGACCTTAAGAAGGACTTTAAAAATCAAATAAGAGAAGTGGAGGAAAAATTGGAAAGAGAAATGAGAAGGATGCAGGAAAAGTATGAAATGAGGGTCAACAGCCTGACTGAGGAAAACAACACCTTAAAAAATAGACTAACTCAAATGGCAAAGGAGGCCCAAAAGGGCAATGAGGAGAAGAATGCCTTAAAAAGTCGAATTTGCCAGATGGCAAAAGAATCTCAGAAGGTCACTGAGGAGATTCATTCCTTCAGAGTTAGACTGGAGCAAATGGAAGCTAATGACTTTATGAGAAATCAAGATGCTCTTAAGCAGATCCAAACAAATGAAAGATTAGAAGGCAATGTGAAATATCTCATGGGAAAAACCACTGACCTGGAAAATAGATCCAGGAGAGACACTTTAAAAAATTATTGGACTACCTGAAAGCCATGATCAGGGAAAGAACCTAGAAATCACCCTTCAAGAAATTCTCAAGGAAAACTGCCCTGATGTTTTAGATCCAGAGGGCAAAACAGAGGTTGAAAGAATCCACCAATGACCTCCTGAAAAAGATCCCCAAAAGAAAACTCCCAGGAATATTATAGCCAGGTTCCAGAATCCCCAGATCAAGGAGAAAATACTCCAAGCATCCAGGAAGAAACAATTTCAATATTGTGGAAATACAATCAGAATAGCCCAGGACCTGGCGGCTTCTACACTGAGGGATTGAAGGGCATGGAATATGATATTCCAGAGGGCAAAAGAACTGGGAATGAACCCAAGCGTCACCTACCCAGCAAAACTGAGTATTTTGTTTCAGGGGAAAATATAGTCATTCAGTTGAATAGAGGACTTTCAAGCATTCTTGAGGAAAAAACCAGAATTGAATAGAAAATTTGACACCCAGACACAGGAAGGAAGAGATGCCTGAGAAGGTAATCAGGGAAAAGAAATCAAAAGGAACTTATCAAAGTTGAACTATTTACATTCCTATATGGAAAAGCAATAACTGTGACGGATGATATCTTTCTCACTATGAAAATAATGGAAGAAGGGTGTGTGGTCATATGAATACATATGTGAATGTGTGTGTATATGGGTACAGTTATATATGGATAGAGGGCATAGGTTGAATTTGTTGGGAAGGGAGAATACTCAAGGCATGAAATTATGAGGTGAGAGAGGAAAGTGGCAAGAGGAGATGGGGAGAGACAGGGTAGTGTAAACTATCCCATGCAGAAGAAGCAAGGGGAAGTGGTTGCAAAAGAGGGAGAGAATAAGGAAGGCTAAAAAGGCAAAACCACATTCACATTGAATTTGGTTCATGGAGAAAATGACATACAAACTAAATGGGATATCTCAACCTGCAGCAGGATAGGGGGAAGGGGGATGGGAGGAGGGATGATGGATGGGAGGGCATCCTTGGGGTGAGGGGAGGTTGGAAGTACCCACTATAGAAGAGGGACAAGATCATGTTGGGAATGGACCAGGTGGGGGGTGGGATGAGTGGGAGGGAATTATAAGCAGCCTTGTACAATATATCTACTATTATAATGTTTTGCATAGCTAGACATGTACAACATATACTGAATTACTTATCTCCCAAGAGGGAATGGGTGACAAGGGAGGAAGGAAATGGGTCTGAAATCTGAGGTCGTAACATTAAATGTTTCAAATATATATAAATACTATTATTAATACTCTTTTGCTTGTAATAGGGAGATAAGATGTGCAGGCATTGGGATGCAAAGACTCACCTTCCTCTAATGGAAAATTCGATGGGGGTATGGGAGAAGGTATGGGAGAAAGCAGATTGGAGGAAGCGATATCTTGTGGGATTACTATTCTGGGAGGTTGGGTAGGGGAATAATGGGGGGAAAATGATTGTAACTCAAAATCTGGCAGAAATGAATGATGTAAAACAGAAGTTAATAAAGCATTTGTTTAAAAAAAAATAAAAAAATAAAAGTAAAAAAAAATTGTTACACTAATGTTCTGTTGGTGGTGATGTGACCGGATCCAACCATTCTGGATGACAATTTTGAACTATGCCTAAAGAGCTCTAAAATTGTGCATACTCTTTGAAACTGCAATGCCACTGCTAGATTTATATGCCAAAAAATAAAAAGGTAGGAGAATCCTATGTACCAAAAATATTTACAATAATTATCTTTATACTGACAGAAAATCAGAAATAGTAGGGATACCTCAACAAGTTGTGGTACATGATTGACATAGAAAACTATTGCACTATAAGTAAAAATGAACAGAATTGTTTCAGAAAAACCTGGGAAGATTTTTATGAACTTATGCAAAGTAAAGTGACCAGACTCAGTAGAATTTTGTATACAAAAGCACCAATATTGTAATGATGATCTATAGTGGAAGATTTAGCTACTCTGATCAAGAAAATGATCCAAGACAATTCTAAAGGACCAATATAAAAATATATTCATGTCCATAGGACTGATGGATTATGAATGTACTTTGAAACATATTTTTACTTTCATTGTTTTCCTTATTTTATTTTTGTATTTTTTTCTTTTATGACATGGCTAGTATGGAACTATTTTGTGTGACTTCATATTTATAAATATCAAATTATTTGCCTACTCTTGAGAGGCAGAAAGGGAGAAAATTTGGAACTCAAAATAAAAAAAAAAGAATGCTCTTTTTTACATTATTGGGGAATATTTAGTGAAATAAAATATATTTAAATACATTAAAACTATTGAAAGTCAAGTTCAGTTATGGATATATTGTTTTTGATAAATGAATGGTACTTCTTGGAAGGCAGGTAGAAGTATCATTTTAATTGTTAAGTTTATTCTCCATATGCATAATACTATCTCTTCTTGATTCTATCTCCTGGGTTTTCTAGCTCTACACAAGATTGAACTCAAGGGCTATATTTTTAATTAAGTCTTTACAGATTCCCTCCACTTCTTTTTTTGAGGGGAGAATGCAAGGAAACAGGGGTTAAGTGACTTGCTTGAGGTCACACAGCTAGTAAGTGTGTCAAGTGTCTGAGTTCAGATTTGAACCGAGGTCCTCCTGACTTCAGAGTCAGTGCTCTATTCTCTGCACCACCTAGCTGCCATTCTTCAAGAGGAGTTGCATGTCCTTTTTCTTCTAGACTCTAATATTATTTTGTATTAACTTTGCTTATTTTTGCATATGTCCCTCCACAAAAGTGGAATTTGTGCTTTTTTAGAGAAGATTATTATTTTTCTTCTATGCAGTGCTTAAACTGTGTTTGACACATAGAAGCCATATAACCTTTTTTAACTGAACCAAAATTAATTATAGACTAAATTTCAGGAGAAAAGTTTAGAGTGAATATTTCTAATGATGATGATTATAGCAATAATAGTAATAGTAATTGATGGTAGATAAATATTTCTGAGCCATCCATTTAGAAGTGATCATTAGATGTTGTCAATAGATAAGATGACCAAAGAAAATAGAGAGATAGTAGGACAAAAATTAAGTTTTGGCATGTTGAAAGAGTGAGAGGATTTTAGGGCTGTAAACAGTGGACAATGTATCATATTGTCTTAAGAAAGCTCATAAGATAGAATTTTTCACATAAACAGAAATTGGTAAGTAAAAATAATAGAACATAGGTATCACAAGTCATTGTGATTTATTTAATACCTAACCTGTTATAGGCACTGTACTAAGCATGTAAGGTATAAAAATTAAATTCAATAAGAGGAAATGATATAAAATGTGAATATACATAAATATATATAAATTAAATGCAAGATAATTTTGGGGATCAGAAATTAAAAGTTGTGGGGATTCTACAATACATTTCAAGAATTCTAAGAGGTAGCCATGTATTCCAGGCATGTTTGATAGCTTGTTCAAAGGAAATTCGAATCCCATATTGAAAATATCAAGGAGACCAGGTTTTAGTATAGTGTGTTAAGCTTAGAAAAATAAATTGGAGTCATGTTATATCTTTATAGATATGAATTTGGTAGCTATGAGGAAGAAGGACTAAAGAAGATAGATACTTGACATAGTGAGACCAATGAGGAGGCAATACAGTCAAGGGTAAATGAGGATTTAAATTTTTCATTGGATGTAAGAGTGAAGAGAAATAATTGTGTAAACACATTTTATAATAGGTAATTTAATGGGGAAGTTATTTTTAATAATTAGGGGTAGATTCATTTAGAAAATCAGTCTCTTTCTGGACTTTGAAGAATAAGTAACTTTAAGAGAATAAAGAAAGAAATTCAGGAGACATTCTAGATAGGGAGAATGAAGTTGTTAATGACCAAGGGAAAGCCTATCAGAAATATGAATGAGGGCAGATGTATAAGCCTGATTTTATTTGACAGAGAATTAATGTTGAGTAGTATTAAGAAATAAGGCTAGAAAAATATGTAGATTAGAATTTAAAAAGGCATTAATGTAAGCTCAACAGCTTATATTTTTAGTATACACAATGAAATTTAATTTATTACCGTTTAGGTAAAGAGCTGTCTGTAAAAATAAGGTTCAATTCATTTTAAACTAGAGTGAGTGTGATAGATTTATGAAAGTCAGGGAGCCTTATTTACCAAGATTTTATAAACCAGCAACTTTTCCAAGAAGTACATAAACAAGAACTAACATGCAACAGAAATTTTAAAATATCATAATCCTGAAAAGCTATATCTCTGATGGAAGCTATATAATGTGATAATTAAAGATATTATAAATGGATTCAGATACTTTTATTTAGAAATGCCTTAAGGAATTCTAAATAATTAAGAGGATATTCCACCCTCTATCTACTAGGTGAGTTTTATCCTGCAAATGAGATAATAAACCCTGAAATGTTCACTTTTTCAGTTTTTCTTTCCTGTGAGTTTAATTAATTTTTTAATGGTCTTATTAACCCAAGTTCATCAGGTGCAAACAATAAGATGGGGATAAAAATATATGCACTACATATCTCACAGGTTTGTTGGAATAATAAAAAAATGATGTAAAATGGTTTGCAACATGTAAAGCACTGTACTTAATAAGATACTGAGGCTATTATTCAAAATAGCCCCATTAAGTGTTAAAATCATTACATATAGATTAATACATATACATATATGTATGCAATGATAACTATACATATATCACATTTATATACACATACATCTTATTTTTATGTGTGCATAATTTATTTTAAGAAAATCTATTTTTCCAAAAGTTCATGCCATATTGACATTTTCAAAACCCCCAAAGATATTATCATCTAAATGTACCTATTAGTTGCATGGAGAACTATGGAAAAGTGGCATGGAGAACCTCTGTATTTAGAAACTTATTAGCTTTGGCATATATACTTCTGTGTATGTTCTCCATTATCATAAACTACACCAATCATCAGAGTTCAGTACTCATATCACTAATCCTTAGTGATCTTAGTCACTTTATCCTATGCTTTTTATTTTAATTTTATTTTTTAGAAGACAGAAGCAAAATATTTATTCAGACAAAAGAAAACTGAATCCCAAAACCAGTGAAACAATTCCATCATACTAGCAAAGAAGTTAATAAGCCACAACAGCACAGTAAGTCATACAATCTTTTAGCTTTCCCCACAAAGCAAAACAAGCCTAGCTGTCACAGCAGGTGGCAAATATCAACTTTTACTGATAAACCTAACTGTCTCCCTCACATGAGTTCTCTCCTCCCAACCATATCTAGCTGCTCTGGCTCCCAGCTTCTTATGGGCTCTGTACCACTTTTGAGCAAACTCCTCCCACCATAGTCTCCATGTGATTACATTCAGCCTATTAAGGGACAGGGTATATATATATATATATATATATATATATATATATATATATATATATATATATATATATATATATATATTTTAAATATAATAATAAAATTTATTTCAAGATAAACAATCCCTGGACTAATCTAACCTCTTCATTTTACATGGGAGGAACAGAACTCTTTCTACTATACCAGCTGTTCACTGACTGTTGAACATGGACTGTTGTCATCGTTTGTCATCTTTGCCATTTTGCTGGATGTGAGGTAAAACCTCAGATTTGTTTTGATTTGCATTTCTCTAATTAGTGATTTGAAGCATTCTTTCAGCAAGTTGTTAATATTTTGCAAAGCTTTTTGAGAACAATTTGTTAATTTCTTTTTTTTAACCAAATGCTTTATTAACTTCTAGTTTACATCATTCATTTCTGCAAGATTTTGAATTATAAACTTTCTCCCCATTTTTCCCCTACCCAACATGGCAAAATAGCATTCCCACTGTATATCCCCTCCTTCAATCTTCTCTCTCCTATATCTTCTTCCATACCCCATCTGTCTTTCCAGTAGGGCACAGTGGATCTCAGTGCCTGTATAACTTATTTCCAAGTTACATGTAAAATAACATTGATAATAGTATATATGTATAATTAAATAAGTCATCCATGAACTCCCTAGGAAAAAAATTCCGGGGCCAGATGGAGTTACAAGTGAATTCTACCAAACATTTAAAGAACAATTAATTCCAATATCATATAGAATATTTGGGAAAATTGGCAAAGGAGGAGTCCGGCTAAATTCTTTTTATGATACATATATAGTACTGATACTTAAACCAGGAAGAGTCAAAACAGAGAAAGAAAATAATAGATCATTTCTCTAATCAATATAGATTAAAAATGTTAAATGAAATATTTGTAAAAAGATTACAGCAAATTATCATGAGAATAAGACACTTTGATGAGATAGGATTTATACCAGTAACACACAGTTCAATATTAGGAAAACTATCAGAATAATTGATCATATCCACAATAAACCTAAGAGAAAACATGATTATCTGAATAGATGCAGAAAAATCTTTTTTTAAACAAATGCTTTATTAACTTCTGTTTTACATCATTCATTTCCACCAGATTTTGAGTTACAATCATTTTCCCCCTGTTATTCCCCTACCCAACCTCCCAGAATAGCAGTCCCACAAGATATTGCTTCCTCCAATCTTCTCTCTCCCATACCTTCTCCCATACCCCCTTCAACTTTTCCATTAGAGGAAGGTGAATCTTTGTGTCCCAATGCCTGCACATCTTATCTCCCAATTACAAGGAAAAGAGTATTAATAATAGTATATATATATATTTGAAACATTTAATGTTAAGACCTCGACTTTCAAATCCATTTCCTTCCTCCCTGGTCACCCATTCCCTCTGGGAAAATCAGTAATTCAGTATATGTTGTACATGTCTAGCTATGCAAAACATTATCATAGTAGATATATTGTACAAGGCTGCTTATAATTCCCTCCCACTCATCCCACACCCCACCTGGTCCATGATCCTGTCCCTCTTCTATAGTGGGTACTTCCAACCTCCCCTCCCCCCAAGGATGCCCTCCCATTCATCATCTCTCCTCTCATCCCCCTTCCCCCTATTCTGCTGCAGGTTGAGATATTCCATTTAGTATGTATGTCATTCTCTCCCTGAACTGAATTCAATGAGAATGTGGTTTTGCCTTTTTTGCCTTCCTATTCTCCCCCTCCCTTGCAACCACTTCTCCTTGCTTCTTCTACATGAGATAGTTTACCCTACCCTGTCTTTCCCCATCTCCTCTTGCCACTTTCCTCTCTCACCTCATAAATTCATCCCTTGAGTATTCTCCCTTCCCAACAAATTCAACCTATGCCCTCTATCCATATATAACTGTAACCATATACATGCACATTCACATATGTATTCATATGACCACACACTTCTTCCATTATTTTCATAGTGAGAAAGATATCATCAGTCACAGTTATTGCTTTTCCATATAGGAATGTAAATAGTTCAACTTTGATAAGTTCCTTTTGATTTCTTTTCCCTGATTACCTTCTCAGGCATCTCTTGCTTCTTGTGTCTGGATGTCAAATCAGAAAAATCTTTTGACAAAATTAAACTCCCATTCCTATTAAAAACACTGGGGAACATAGGAATAAGTAGAGCCTTCCTTAAAACGATGAGTATCATCTACCTAAAACCATCAGCAAGCATTTTATTTAATCGGGATGAGCTAGATGCATTTCCAGTGAGATTGGGGGTGAAACAAAAATGTCCATTATCATCACTCTTATTCAATATGATACTAGAAACCTTAGCTTTAGCAATAAGAGAAGAAAAAGAAATCAAAGGAATTACAATAGTCAAAGAAGAAAATAAGTTGCCATTCTTTTCAGATGATGATATACTTAGAGAATCCAAAATAATTAAGTAAAAGAACTCCTTGAAATAATAAACAACTTTAGCAAAGTCACAGGATATAAAATAAGTCCACATAAATCATTGGTATTTCTATGTATTACTAACAAAGCCCAACAGCAGTAAGTAAAAAGGGAAATTCCATTTAAAGTTACTGTAGACATTTTAAAATATCTAAGCGTCTACCTGCCAAAACAAACCCAGGAGGTATATGAACACAATCACAAAACACTTTTCACACTAATAAAGTAAAATACAAATAATTGGAAAAACATCAGTTTCTTGTGAGTAGGCTGAGCTAATAAAATAAAAATGACAATTCTACCTAAATTAATTTACATATACAGTGCCATACCAACCAAATTACTGAAAATTTATTTTATAGAGCTCGAAACAATAATAACTAAATTCATCTGGAGGAACAAAAGGTCCAGAATATTAAGAAAGTTAGTGAAAAGAAATGCTAGGGAAGCTGTCTTAGCCATATCAGATCTTAATTTTATTATACAAAGCCATCTTTAAAACTACTTGGTACTGACTAAGAAATAGAGGAATTGACCAGTGCAATAGGTTATGTACACACAACATAATAATCAATGACTATAGTAATCTATCTTTTGATAAACCCAAAGCCCCCAGTTTCTGGGATGAGAACTCACTATTTGACAAAAACCGTTGGGAAAACTGGAAAATATTATGGTAGAAACTAATCATATACCAATGTCTTACACTGTATTTCAAAATAAATTTCATATGCATATACAATTTAGACATAAAGTCTCATAGTATTAGCAAATTAGAGGAGAATGGAATAGTTTATCAGTCAGATTTATGGAGAATGGAGGAGTCAGTTATCAAACAAGAGATAGAGAACATTATGAAGTGCAAAATGTATGATTCTGATTACATTAAGTTGAAAAGTTTTTGCTGACACAAAGCCATTGCAACTAAGATTGGGAGGGAAAAGAAAACTGGGAAATAATTTTTCCAACCAATGTTTCTGATAAAGTTCTCATTTCTACAATATATTTAGAACTGAGTCAATTTTTTAAAAAGAATACAAGTCATTCCCCAATTGATAAATATTCAAAGGATATGAACAGGAAATTTTCAAAGGAAGAAATTAAAGCTATCTATAGGCATATGAAAAAATGCTTTAAGTCACTATTGATTAGAGAAATGCAAATCAGAACAACTCTGAGGTATTACATCACACTTATCATTTTGGCTAACATGACAAAAAGGGGAAATGATACATGTTGTAGAAGATGTGGAAAAAGTTGGTGGAGTTGTAAATTGATTAAATCATTCTGGAGTGCAATTTGGAACTATGACCAAAAGCTTATAAAAATGAATATATCATTCTACCTGCAATACCACTTATAACATCTCTTTTTGTGGTAGCCAAGAACTGGAAATTGAGGGGAAGCCCATTAATTGGGGAATGATTAAACAGGGTGTGGTATATGAAGGTAATGGAATATTATTTTGCTAAAAAAAACGATGAACAGGCAGACTTTGGAAAAACCTTACAAGACTTATATGAACTGATGCTGAGTGAAATGAGCAGAACCAGGAGAACTTTGTACATGGTAACAACCATAGTGTGTGATGACTGACTTTGATAGACTTAGCCCTTCTCAGCAATGCAAGGACCTAAAACATTTCCAATGAAAATGCCATTCACATCCAGAGAGAGAACTAAAGAGTCTGAATACAGAGCAAAGCAAGCTATTTTCTTTTTTTTGTTTGTTTGTTTTTGTATTTTTTTTCTCATGGTTAATCCCGTTCATTGAAATTCTTCTATACAACATGGCTAATGTGACAATATGTTTAAAGGGATATGGATGTAAAGCTTACATCATATTGCAACCCATCTTGGGGAGAGAGGAAGATATGGAGGGGGAGAAACTTTAAAACTTATGGGAATGAATGGTTGAAACTAAAAATAAATTAACTTATTAAAATGCATCTTCCCAATATAAACATATAATAGTGTACATAAGTATTATAGCCTCTCAGTTCAAGACTGATGTTGGCTAAATCTCACCTTTAGGGTTATAGGGTTAACCTTGAAAGTTTCATGTGCCTCTTTCCTAGTAATATTGACCTGAACAAACATTTATTATTCTGTAACAGACACAATTTTAAGCATTTTATATTAACTCTATAATCACTGTTATTAAAAGATAATATACATATATTTATTTATGATACCCACTCATTAATATTATTAATAATAATTCATAATAACAATGAACTTAATATAATTAATAGACTTTAACTATAATAACTCTAACATCTTATTAACTATTAGAGATAATAGAGTTAATATTATAAAGAATCTTTAACATGGTGTTTGGTAAAGAGTAATACTTATTCTTTTCTTCCTTTCTACCTTCACATACATTGACAACTAAAGTATACTTTATAAATTCAAACAAGTGAATACTGTTGATTTTGAATTATTCAGGCCTTCTGGATTACCTATAACCTCTAGTTCTGGATACGTACTAAAGAAAACCCAGTTTCAAATCCTGTGGCTTAACTTGCTAGCTGAGGGCTCATAGGCATGATATCAAGGCTCTTTTATATTCAATTTCTTCACTTTTCAAATGGGGATATTAGTTTTAGTTCTTGTCTCACAGTGAAGATATGTGGCCAAATAAGGTAATGTATATAAAATCCTTAGAAAACCTTAAAGTGCCATATATATATATATATATGTATATATATATATATATGTATATATATATGAATGTATGCATGTATCTGTGTGTATATATACACATATCTATATTTATCTATATCTATACATCTATCTACCTACCTATCTCTCTATCTATATACTTATTATCTTATTGGTAACTGAATTAAGCTGTTAAATTGAAGATGAGGAAATGAAGGCACCAGAAAATAAAGTGATTTGTCCAAAGTCATAGATAGTGAATAGCAGAACTAAGATTTAAACCCAGGTTCTTTGACCCTTTCCCACCAACAAGTTTAAATTCAATTTTTTAAATGGGAAAATAGGACAATTATTATTTTTGACTTAACATGGATAGAAAATATAAATGAATTATCCAAAGACTACATTTCATGAGTATTGCCATATTTATTCCATTCAGTTGCATTTTCAATTAATATACTGATACTTAGGGAGTTTTAATTAGCTACATATTATGAGTTCATGATAGATATGGAATATGGTCATTCCTACATCCTGAGATTGAATAAACTCATAAATCTTGACTACTGCTTGAGCTAAGAGAAAACTGAACCACCTTTTCTGTTCAATATATTCCCTTCAGTCATATCTAATTGTTTATTCTCCTGAATATTACAGTAGAATTGGTTTTATTTTACTTTTCTAGGACTCGGATTGATAGCCCAGTTAGAAAATCAAATGAGACACCCAATACTAAAAATTAAATTGGTTTAAGTCCATTACACAAGGTTAGTGTTCAAGTATGAAAGAACACCAATACCTGAATTCCCAGCTTTTAATCTTCTCCTTGGTAGCTGGCAGTAGTTTGACTGCTGAAATTAGATTGGCAGTTTAATTATGGAAGATGTAAAAATATATGTACAGATATCAAATCAAATGAGTATTCATTTACTTGGCATGATGCCAAAGTCCCACAGTCTTTATTTGCAACTATTTGAGGCTACAAATCATATAATGCATGACATTGAAAATACCCATAACAAACGCATGGGGGTGATACCAGCATGATTACTGATTTGTATCCAAACATACATCTATGGGGGAAAATGGCTTGGTTAACTTCAAAGTAAATGCATTCAACAATTAGGTTGCATTGTAATAGTGCAGCCTCTTTCCTACGGAATGAGATCCCTGTCAGATTTTACCATCAGTACACTGATGCATTAACTCTATCTGAAAGTTTCAATAACTCAACTGTAATTTTCTCAATTTTTGTACAATGGAAAAAATTATAAACAAGTTTTTTCCTCTAGAGGAGTTCAGTTTGCTATGTAGCCAACTGAACATGAAGGAAACTTTGTATTGAACATTAAGATCTTAAAATCACAAAACTTTTCAGAAACTCTAGTGTCTATCCTTCATACTGATTCATAATAAATATCATTAAATCTGTTGAAAAGGCTTCTAATTTCTATTTACATTTTTTAAAGTTATTTTGGGAGGCAGAGCCAAGATTATTGAATAAAGTCAGGTGCTTATCTGAGCTGTCCCCCTAAACCCTCCAAATACATTTAAAAATAATTTCAACAAATTCTAGAGCAGCAGAACCCACAAAAAGACAGTGAAACAAAATTCTGGCCAAAGATAATTTAAAAGTCTGGCAGAAAATCTGTTGCATCAGGGTAAGAAAAGACCATAGGCTTTGCCAGTATAGATCTGGCCTCATCAAACTAGGAAAAGGGGTCTGGGTGACTGAATCACTGCCTGTAGTTTCAGTTTCTCAACCTCTAAGTGCACAGATGCCAAAGACAACTTGGAAGGTCAGCAGGAAAGATCTATCTCACCTGGGTAAGAGTGGAATGCAGTACAGTTGGCCATGCCAACACAGTCTTGGTCACTGCAAATCAGGAGTAGTCCTTGGGACTGACTGAACCAGCAGCAGCAATAGCAGCAACTGCTTCTAGAGCTCTAAGCCCACAGATAGTAAGGGGGTTGAATGGTCAGGAGATTACATGTTTTGTTTGATTTGTCATTTGCTAGCACTGAGGCAGGACTCTGTTGCTATGCCATATTTGGATCCAGGTAGCAGTCCTGGGTGGCACACGCAGGGTGAGGAGGAGCAATAGCACAGCAGCTTGCATCCACAGTGGACTGGGGACCCATCTCACAATTAAAGGTCAAAAAAGAGTGCTTGTGGTCATTCACAGACTATTGCACAAGTCAGGAAAAGAGGAAATACCTCTCTTTAGATCATGCCACCTTGGAAGAGCTGAAAACTTATAGGTCCCTAGACGTATGTCTGAAAATAGCTACACAAAACCCTTGAAGCTTGGGGCAGTGGGCCCTATACCCTGGAAGCAGAGTCCTACTTTAACAAGGAGTAAAAGGTCAAGTAATAGACTAGGAAAATGACAAATAATGGAAAGGAAAACTCTTATTATAGAAAGTTATTATGATGACAAGGAAGATAAAATAAACACTCAGTAGAAGACAATAAATTCAGAACTCCTACATTCAAAGGTTCCTAGAAAATTGAGTTCGTCTTGGGCCATGGAAAAGTTCTAAATGATTTTCTTGTATCTATTTAGAATTTAAATTTCCCCAGCTACAAATAAACAACAATTTTTAACATTTGTTTTTAAAACTTTGAGTTGCAAATTTTCTCTTTTACTCCGTCCCTACTCCCCCCTCATTGAGAAGCCAAACAAATCCATATAGGTTATATATGTGTAGTCATGCAAAACATATCCATAATAGTCATACTGTGAAAGAAAACAGAGACAAAAAACCTCAGGGAAAACTGAAAAATAAGTTGTTTCTATCTGTATTCAGACATAATCAGTTCTTTCTCTGGGGATGGATAGCATTTTTCATTCTAAGTCCTTCAGAGTTGTTATGCATCTTTGTTTTGCTGAGAATTGCTAAGTAATTCACAATTGATCATCTTACAGTATTGTTGTTACTTTGTACCCAGTACATTTCATTTTGCATCAATCCATGTAAGTCTTTTTAGGTTTTTCTGAGAGCTACTGCTCATCATTTCTCATACTATAATAATATTCCATCAAAATTACACACCACAACTTATTCTGCCATTCCCCAGTTGATGTACATCCCTTCAATTTCCAATTCTTTAACTGTGGAGAAGAGCTGCTATAAATGATTTTGTCCATATAGGTACTTTGCCATTCAGTTTTTCTTCTCTTTTGAGATACAGACCTAGTAGTGGTAAAACTAAGTCAAAAATTTGCATACTTTTATACCTCTTTGGGTAAATTTCCAAATTGCTCTATAAAAAGTTTTTTGTTTGTTTGTTTGTTTGTTTTATTAACTTCTGGTGTACATCATTCATTTCCACCAGATTTTGTTACAATTTTTCCCCCATTTTTCCCCTACCCACCACCCCAGAATAGCAGTCCCACTAGATATCCCCTCATCCAATCTGCTCTCACCCATATCTTCTCCCATACCCCCTTCGACTTTACCATTAGGGCAAGGTGAATCTCTGTGCCCCAATGCCTGCACATCTTATCTCCCAATTACATGCAAAATAGTATTAATAATAGTATTTATATATTTGAAACATTTAATTTTAAAACTTCGAATTTCAGGCGCGTGGAGGGAGAAGCCACCTCTGCAGTGGCCCCGCCAATTCCTTGCCCACCTGAGCTCCATGTACCTGTCGCTGATCTGTGCCCAGGGTGTTGTGGGGAAACCGGGACGCCACCAGCAGGCCCTCCCCACCCTGACCAACGAGGCGGGGGAATGGGCAGGCAGAAGACACGCTGAGAAGCGGCAGCCAATCCGCTGCTGCCACCTGCCCTGCTCTGCCTGGCCCACCCCGAAGGGGAAGAGCTTGGGCCCCTTGGGCAGCACTGACTCGCCCGGCCTGCCTCAGCGCTGCCTCCCCGTGCGGTTTCTTCCTGCCGGCCTAAGCCCGGGCCTCATCTCGGTCCCCGTCCCGAGCCCCCTGAGCATGGCCAGCTGCTGGAGGGGGGCCTTGCGGCCTGGCCTGATTCTCCTAGCCTTGCTGCACTGGTACCTGTGCGGGGCCAGAGCGGACATCCGGAGCCAGGAGTACTACACGGCGCTCATCGACTTGACCTTGCACGGGCCCGGCCAGGGGGGCCCCTGGACCTTCCACATCAGTCATGGTTGATATGGCCTAGACTCCTCCAAGGTGGAGGTCAGAGGCCAGGTCTTAGCTCCCCTGCCACTGCATGGAGTTGCAGATCATTTGGGCTGTGATGCTCAAATACGTTTCCATGTCCCACCTGACATCAAACAATGGATTGCTTTGCTGCAGAGAAGAAACTGTACATTTAAAGAGAAAATATCACGGCAGCTTTCCACAATGCTGTTGCTGTAGTCATCTATAACAATAAATCTAATGAAGAGATAGTCATTATGACTCACCAAAGAACTGGAGATAATCATTGCTGTGATGATTACAGAATTGAGGGGTAAAGACATTTTGAGTTATCTGGAGAAGAACATCTCTGTATAAATGACAATAGCTGTTAGGACTCCTATACTAGCAAAGAACTTTAGCTGTGGTTCTCTAGTCTTTGTGTCAATATTCTTTATTGTTTTGATGATTATTTCTTCAGTGTGGCTGATATTTTACTTCATACAGAAGATCAGGTACACAAATGCCCGGGAAAGGAACCAGCATCACCTTGCAGATGCAGCCAAGAAAGCCATCAGCAAATTGATAACAAGAACAGTAAAGAAGGGTGATAAGGAAACTGATCCAGGCTTTGATCATTGTGCTGTATTCATAGAGAGCTGCAAGCAAAACAATCCGAATTCTGCCCTGCAAACATGTTTTTCACAAATCCTGTGTGGACCCGGGCTTAGTGAACACTGAACTTGTCCAATGTGCAAACTGAACATTTTGAAGGCTTTGGGAATTATGCCAAATTTGCCATGTACTGATAATGTAGCTTTTGACATGGAAAGGCTTACCAGAAGCTAAGCTGCTAATTGAAGATCAGGACTTTGTGACCTTGCCAGTGACAGTTCCCTTGGCCTTAAGCCACTGCACACTTCAGGGATATCAGTGAGAATGGGCAGCTCACTCCTCGAGCAGGAGAAATCAACATTGCAGTAACAAAAAAATGGTTTATTATTACCAGTTTTGGCCTCCCCAGCGCCTTCACTCTCTGCTACATGAGCATCAGAGCCACAGCTAGCTTGAAAGCTAATGAAGCAGAATGGTTTTGAAGGAAGAAGCGGTTTCTGATGGCTTTGGAGAGAGAATCTATTTTTATGCACATAATTTACCAAAAATGCCACACAAGAGTTTACTTTTAGTACATTTTATTGTTTCATAAAATTGCTAATGCCAAAGCTTTGTATTAAAATAAATAATGAAATTAAAAAAAAAAAACTTCAAATTTCAGATGCATTCCCTTCCTCTCTTGTCACCCACTCCCTATGGGAAGATAATCAGTTCAGTATGTCTTGTACATGTCTAGCTATGCAAAACATTACCATAGTAGATATATTGTATAAGACTGCTTATATTTCCCTCCCACCCATACCACCCCCCACCCGGTCCATTCCCTACTTTAATCTTGTCCTTCTTCGAAAGTGGGTACTTCCAACTTCCCCTCCCCCCAGAATGCCCTCCCCTCCATCATCTCCCCTCTCATCCTCGTTACCCCTACTCTCCTGCAGGGTGAGATATTCCATTTAGTATGTATGTCATTTTCTCCCTGACCAAATTCAATGAGAATATGATTTTGCCTTTTCGCCTTCTTGCTCTTCCACTTCCCTGCAACCACTCCCCCTTACTTTTTTCTAGATGAGATAGTTTACCCTACCCTGTCTCTCCCCATCTCCTCTTGCCACTTTGCTCTCTCAACTCTTAACTTCACCCCTTAAGTATCATCCCTTCCCACCAAATTCAACCTGTGCCCTTTATCCATGTGTAACAGTAAACATATATACACACATTCACATATGTATTCATATGCCCATATACCCTTCTTCAATTATTATCATAATGAGAAACATTTCATCAGTCACATTTATTGTTTTTCTATGGAGGGATGTAAATAGTTCAACTTTGATAAGTTCATTTTGATTTCTTTTCCCTGATTACCTCCTCAAGTATCTCTTGCTTCTTGTGTCTGAATGTCAAATTTTCTATTCAACTCTGGTTTTTTCCTAAATAATGCTTGAAAGTCCTCTATTCCACTGAATGAACATATTTCCCCCTGAGACAAAATACTCAGTTTTGCTGGGTAGGTGATTCTTTGTTTTAATCCCAGGTCTTTTGCCCTCTGGAATATCATATTCCATGCCCTTCAAACCCTCAGTGTAGAAGCTGCCAGGTCCTGGGCTATTCTGATTGTGTTTCCACAATATTGAAATTGTTTCTTCCTGACTGCTTGTAGTATTTCCTCCTTGATCCAGAAATTCTGGAACCTGGCTATAATATTCCTAGGAGTTTTCTTTTGGGGATCTTTTTCAGGAGGTGATAGGTGGATTCTTTCAACCTCTATTTTGCCTTCTGGGTCTAAAACATCAGGGCAATTTTCCTTGACAGTTTCTTGAAGGATCATTTCTAGGTTCTTTCTTTGATCGTGGATTTCAGGTTGTACAACAAATTTTAAATTATCTCTCCTGGATCTATTTTCCAGTTAAGTGGTTTTTTCCCATGAGATATTTCACATTGCCTTCTATTCTTTCATTTGTTTGGATCTGTTTAACAGCATCTTGATTTCTCATAAAGTCACTAGCTTCCATTTGCTCCAGTCTAACTCTGAAGGAATGAATCTCCTCAGTGAGCTTTTGAGATTCTTTTTCCATCTGGCAAATTTGGCTTTTTAAGGCTTTCTTCTCCTCATTGCCCTTTTGAGCCTCCTTTACCATTTGAATTAGTCTATTTTTAAGGTGTTATTTTCCTCAGTCAGGCTGTTGATTCTCATTTCTTACTTTTCCTGCATCCTTCTCATTTCTCTTCACAATTTTTCCTCCACTTCTCTTATTTGGTTTTTAAAATCCTTCTTAAGGTCCTCTATGGCCTATAACCTGCTCATATTTTCATTTGGGGCTTTTGGTGCAGGATTTCTTACCTCACAATCCCCCTCCTGTTCCATGCTTCGATCCTCTTTGCCACCAAAATAGGAGTCCAATGTTGCATTTTTCTGTTTATGTTGTTTCCCTAGCCTAGGCATGTTGCCACTTAATTACTTGACTTTTGGCCTTGTTGCCACAGTAGCACTCTGCCACCAGACAGGGGAGCTTCTGTCTCAAACTCTGGGGTCTTCACAATTTCTGGAGCTATTAGTTGGTGGCCTCTGTGAAGCCTCCACAAGCTCTGGCAAGCTGAATATCCACCCCAAGTTCTCCATCCCAGACTGAAATCCAGATTCAGGGAGGGTAAAGCAAGAGCAATTACCCCCCCCCGCCCAAGACTGATTGCTGCATCCCCCTACAGTCTTCAGGCTAGGAGGTGAAGCTGCAACTGAAGCTGCAAAATTGTGTCTGTGCTATGTCTCCTCAGTTGCTTCTCGCCCCCAGGGGAAGAAGCCGACACGTTTCCCAAACACTGGTCCCAAAGTCCATAGGGCACTAACCTCTCACTTTGTCATAGCCATGTCTGTGTTGATAATTCTGGAATCTCCACAGCTGCTTTTGTTCTGTGGTCACTCCAGCCAGCTGCACTCCAGGCTTCCCTGGGGATAAAACCTTGGCTCAGGTGGTCCTGGGCTTGGCTCCCAAAGCACTGTGTTGTCGGCTCCCAGAGTGCTGTGCTGGCTGCTCCCTGAAGGGGTGCTGGGCTGTCCTCAGTGGGAGGCTATCTTCTCTGTGTCGTTCTGTGTGTGCTGGAGCTCCAGAAGTTGTTCAGAGTCCCCTTTTAAGTGATTTTGAAGTGGTGTGGGAGAGAGCACCTTGGAAGTGCTGTTTCTACTCTGCCATCTTGGCTCTGCCCTCTATAAAAAGTTTTAATCAATTCCCAACACCAATGATGGAACATTAATGTCTCATTTTTTACCACATCCCCTCCAACATTTGTCATCTACATTGTCTTTCCTTTTACTTAATCTAATAGGTATGAGGTAGTACTTCATAATTGTTTTAACTTGCATTTCCTTATTCAGTAATGAGTTAGAATAATTTTTCATATGGCTATACTTTTAATTACTTTATGTGAAAACTTATTATATCTTTTGTTCATTTGTCAATTGGGCAGAGTCTCTTATTTTCACAAATTTAGCACTGTTCTCTATATGTTAGTGAAATGAAGACTCTATCATAGAAATTTGCTTTAATTGGTTTTGAGAGTTACTATTGCTAACTGTGTTTACCTATAATTTATTTTATTCTTTTTACCCCTGTTTATTTTATTATTATATTATATTATTTTTATTATATCATAATATTATAACAATAATATAGCATATAATATAATATGATATATGATACAATATAATAAAATACGATATGGTATAATATGATCCAGTATAATACAATATGGTACAATACAATACTGTATGATACAACATGTTCTGATACAATATGATATGATACAATACAATACAATATATAATATAATATAATATAATATGATATAATATAATATGATATGATATGATATGATATGATATGATATGATATGATATGATATAATATAATATAATATAGATCAACAATATATTATATCAAATATCATAATATGTTGTATTATTCTATTCTATAGTATTGTATCATATATAATATTGTCATATTATAGTATATTATACTGGACTGGACAATAGTGGATTATATTGTATTTTATTGTATTATGTTGCATTGTATTATATTATATTATATTGTATTTTAGTGTATTATATATTATATTATATTGTATTTTATTGTATTATATATTATATTATATTACATGACATTAATTATATCGTATCATATATCATATCATATCATGTCATATCATATTATATGTTTTGTTATGTTATGTTGTTGTGTTATGTTATCTTATATTATAATTTTCTCTCTTCTTTCAGTCCTTCATAACAAGTGTTTTGCTTCTGATAATCCCATATTCCAATCTGCTCTCCCTTCTGTTACCCCCCCACCTCCTTTTATTCCTTCCCCCTTCTGTTTTCCTATAGGATAAAATAGATTTCTATACCCAATTTCCTGTACATCTTATTTTCCAGGTACATGTAAAAATCATTTTTAACATTTGTTTTAAAAACTTTGAGTTCCAAATTCTCACCCATACTCCCTCCCCACCCACTCTCATAGAGAAGCCAAGCAATTTGATATAGGTTATCCACATGAAGTCATACAAAATAGTTCCATATTAGTCATGTTGTGAAAGACTAACTGTATTGCCCTCCATCCTATCTCATCACTAGTTATTCTATTCTCTCCTTTCACTTTGTCCCTCCTCAAAAGAATTTGCTTCTGATTACTCCCTTCTCCAATCTGCTCTTCCTTCTATTCCCCCTCTCTTCTCCTGTTCCCACCTACTTTACTGTAAGCTAAGATACATTTCCATAGACAATTGTATGTCTATGTTCTTCACTTTTTTAAACCAATTCTGATGAGAGTAAGGTTCACTCATTCCCTCTCACCTTCCCCCTCTTCCCTTCCATTTTAAAAAACTTTTTTCTTGCCTCTTTTATGTGAGATAATTTGCCCCATTCTACTGCTCCCTTCCTCCTTTTCCCAATACATTCCTCTCTCACCCCTTCATTTTATCCTTAGATAAAATTTTGTCATATTCACCTCACCCTATGCCTATCTCTCTCTCTCTCTCTCTCTCTCTCTCTCTCTCTCTGTCTCTCTCTCTCTCTCTGTCTCTCTCTCTCTCTGTATCTGTCTCTCTCTGTCTCTCTGTCTCTCTCTCTCTCTCTCTTTCTCTCTCATTCACTCACACACATATCTATACCTATATCTATATCTATCTATCTATCTATCTATCTATCTATCTATCTATCTATCTATCTATAATGTATTCCCTCCAACTAACATAATTATGAGAAAGCTCTCATGAGTTACAAATATCATATTTCGCTATAGGAATGTAAATGGTTCAACTTTAATAAGTCCCTTATGATTTCTTTTTCCTGTTTGCCTCTTCATGATTCTATTGACTCTTGTATTTGATGGTAAAATTATTTATTTAGCTCTGGTCCTTCTGAAGAATACATTAAATTCCTCCATATCATTCAATCCCATTTTTCACTCTCATGGATTACACCTAGTTTTGCTGAGTCAGTGATTCTTGGTTTTAATCCTAACTCCTTTGGCCTCAGGAACATCATATTCCAAATCCTCTGATCCCTCAATGTACAAGTTGCTAAATCTTGTGTTATCTTGATTTTGCTTCCTTAGTATTTGAATTTGCATCTTTCTGGCTGCTTGCAATATTTTCTACTTGACTCTGGAATATTCCTGGGAGTTTTAATTTTGGGGTCTCTTTCAGGAAGTGATTGTTGGATTCCTTTAATTTCTATTTTACCCTCTGTTTCTAGAATATTGGTTTAGTTTTCCTTTATACTTTCTTAAAAGATGATGAGGCCCCCTTTCTTAATTATGACATTCAAATAGTCCAATAATTTAAAAATTATATTTCCTGGATTTATTTTTCCATGTCATTTGTTTTTCCAATGAAATAATTCACATTTTTTCTATTTTCTCATACTTTTGGTTTTGTTTCATAATTTCTTAATATCTCACAGTGTTATTACATTCCATTTGCTCCATTATACTTTTTAATGAATTTTTTCCTTCAGTGAGTTTTCAATGGAAAACATTCTTTTCAGTTTGGCCAATTTTATTTTTAAGGCATTCTTCTTCTCATTGGACTTTAGTACAAATTTTGCCCTTTGGTCTAGTCTTTTTTTAAATTAATTAAATTAATTTTTGGGTCTGTTGACCAAGCTGTTCACTCATTATTTCACAAGTTTCTTGCATCACTCTCATTTCTCTTCCCAATTTTTTTCTCTACTTCTCTTATGTGGTTTTCAAAATCCTTTTTGAGATCTTCCATGACCTGAGACCAATTCATATTTTTCTTGGAGGCTTTGGATGTAGTAGCTTGGGCTTTGGATTCTTCTCCTGACTCTATGTTTTGATATTTCTTGTTGCCAATGTAAGACTACATAGCCTGAGTTTTTTCTGTTGTTTGCTTATTTTCCCCAGCCTATTATTTGAATTATTACACTTTATTAAGTTAGGCTTCTATTTTCAGTGTGGACAGCATACTGTCCTAAGCTTTAGTGGTTTTGTGTACAAGTTTTCAATGATACTTCTAGGAATCTGTACGTTTTATATTCTTCTAAGGGGTTATGATCTAAGGAGAAGTATTTAGTTCTCTCCTGGACTGTGGTATGATCTGTGAGTGACAAAAACGAATATTTTTTGCACTGGAGCTGCATGGAGGGTACCCTACTTATGGCTGCCACAAAATGTGCTGTACCAGTTGTCCTGTTTAACCAAGGACATTCACTTTGAGCTGCATCATAGATCCAAGGATATTAAAACAACAGAGACCTTTCTTATGGCCAGCCAAGAGACCCCTTTAATATCCTTCTGAGCACTTGTTTTTTCCTCTTATGGTCTGTGGGCTGAGAACTCAGGAAACAGCCATCGCTGCTGCTGATTCATTCTGCACCCTGTTTGCTTGGGCTGGACTGTGCTCCTCTCTCACCCAAGCTGGACAATCCTTTCCTACTGACCTTCTAAATTGTCTATGGCATTTGTGCATTGAGGAGTATTGAAACCACCACAGCTTCCAGTAATTCAGTGCCCTGAGGTCTATTCCTAGTTTGCTGGTGCCTGTACACCCTGCTCTGCACTGCACTTCTCCCTCAGCCTGGTGAAAATACTTTTCTTATTAAACTTCCAGATTGTCTTGGGATTTTTTTTACTCTGTCTTTTAGGCATTCTGCTGTTCTATAATTTGTTTAGAGTAATTTTACAGGCATTTGGATGGGTTTGGGGGAGATATCTGGTAAGTTTTGGCTTTAATTGTGCCATCTTGACTCTGACCATCTTACTTTGCAATCTGGGCTTCACCCCTCTCAAAAAGGATTTTGAAAATCAAGAAAGAGAGGTAGAATAAAAATTGGAAAGATAAATGAGTCATGTAAGAAAATCAGTAAATATGAGTCAGTGCACAGTTTTGTAAAGGAGACAGAAAAAATACTGTAGGAAATAACACCTTAAAATATAGGCGATCAAGATGGCAGTGTAGAAGCAGGTAAATTCCATATGCCCCATAACCACCTCAAATACCTATAAAATGACTCTAAACAAATTCTAGGGCTACGGAACTCACAAAGTGACAGAGAGAAACAAACTTCCCACTGAAAACTGAATGGCAGGCCAATAGGAAGGGTATATCACAGCATTTTTGGAGAAGGGCCCAGCCCCACATGAGTCGATGGTTTTAGCCTCAAGATGGCCACTACCAGCACTGGCTGGAGGGATTCAAGAGAGTGGATCACCTGCAGCTGTGGTGGTTTCAAAAATTATCAACCTATAAATGGCAAAGTAAAAGGGAAAGTTGAGTGTGGATTTTGTGGGAACAGGGGTTCCGGGAGTGTGGTCCAGCCTCTGACCCTGTAGGGAGAAGTGGCCATGTGGCTACTTTGGAGCTCCAGGCCTGCAGATTGTAGGGGAACCAAGCAACCAGTCTGAGAGTTAATAGCTCTTGCTTTAACCTGCTTGGATATGTATTGCTGTTTATGGTGGAAGTCCTGGGGTGGGTTACCCTGTGACAGAGCCATTGGAGGCTTCTGATAGGGCACCCAAATAATACCTCCAGTAGCTCAGAAAACACCTGCAACTTGGGACAAGGCTCTCCTCTCTGTAAGAAGACTTACACTGTGGAAAAAGCTCAAAAATCAAGTAACTGAGTGGTAACATGAGCAAGCAAATGAAGCAAAGGAACTACAGCAACCTGACTTTGGACTCCTTTTTTGGGAACAAAAATGATCAAAGAATGGAGCAGGAGGAAGACAAAGAAGTCAGAACTCCTCCACCAAAAGCTTCCAAAAATATGAACTGGTTACAGGCCATAGAGAACCTTAATAAGGATTTTGGAAACCAAATAAGAGAAGTGGATGAAAAATTGGGAAGAGAAATGAGAATAATACAAGAAAATCATGGAAAGAGGTTCAATAAATTAATTGAAGAAAATGACACCTTAAAAATAGAGTAACTCAAACAGCAAAAGAGGCTCAAAAAGACAATGATGAGAAGAATGCCTTAAAAAGCCAAATTTTTCAGATGGAAAAAGAATCTCAAAAGCTCACAGAGGAGAATCATTCCTTCAGAATTAGACTGGAGCAAATGGAAACTAGTAACTTTACGAGAAACCAAGATACTGTTAAGCAGATTCAAACAAATGAAAAAAAAAGAAGGCAATGTGAAGTATTCCATGGGAAAAACCACTGACCTGGAAAATAGATCCAGGAGAGATAATCTAAAAATTATTGGACTACCTGAAAACCATGATCAAAGAAAGAATCTAGAAAACATCCTACAAGAAATTCTCAAGGAAAATTGACCTGATGTTTTAGAACCAGAGGGCAAAATAGAGGTTGAAAAAATTCACCAATCAGCTCCTGAGAAAGATCCCAAAAAATAAAACTCCTAGGAATAGGAGGTTCCTGAATTCCCAGATCAAGGAGAGAATATTACAAACAGCCAGGAGGAAACAATTTAAATGTTGTGGAAACACAATAAGGATAACCCAGGATCTGTCAACTTCTACACTGAGGGATCAAAGGGCATGGAATATGACATTCCAGAGTGTAATGGACCTGGGATTAAAACCAAGAATCACCTACCCAGCAAAACTGCGTATCATGTTTCAGGAGAAAATATGGTCATTCAGTAGAAGAAAGGACTTTCAAGCATTCTTGAGGATAAAACCAGAGTTAAATAGAAAATTTGACATTAAGACACAAGAAGCAAGAGATGCTTGAGAAATTAAACAGGGAAAATGAATCATAAAAAAAAAAAACTTATCCACATTGAACTATTTATATTCCTACATGGAAAAACAATTACTATAACTGATGAAACATTTCTCAGTATGAAAATAGCTGAAGAAGGCTCCATGGGCATATGAATACATATGTGTGTATATATGTTTAAAGATATACAAAGATAAAGGGCACAGGTTGAATTTAACGGGAAGTGATGATATTTAAGGGGTGAAACTGAGAAGTGAGAGAGGAATATAGCGAGAGGAGATGGGGAGAGACAGAGTGGTGTAAACTATTTCATATAGAAGAGGCAAGGGAAAGTGGTTGGAGGGGAGGGGAAGAACAGAAAGGCAAAAAGGCAAAACTTTATTCTTATTGAATATGGCTCAGGGAGAGAATGACATACATATTAAATAGGATATCTCACTCTACAGGAGAAGGAGGCGGAGGAGGATAGGAGGTATGATGGAAGGGAGGGCAGACTGGTGGGGGGGATTTGGAAGCATCCAGTTTTTAAAGGAGATAGGATCAAAGTAGGGAGAGGACCAGGTGGGAGGTGGGATAGGAGGGAGGGAAATGTACTCAGTCTTTTACAATATATCTACTATGATAATTTTATGCATAGCTATACATATACAGCATATACTGAATTGCTTATCTTCCCAGTTGGAGTGGGTGGCAGGGCAGTTGGGGAATGTGTCTGGAACTTGAAGTTTTAAAATAAAATGTTTTAAAAAATATATAAAAACTATGATTAATACTATTTTGCATATAATTGGGAGATAAGATGTTGAGACATTGGGGCATGGGGATTTACCTTGCCCTACTGGAAAAGTCAAAGGGGGTATTGGAGAAGTGATGGTAGAGCACAGATTGGATGAGAGGATATCCTTTGGGACTGCTATTGTGGGGTAGTGGGTAGGGGAAAATGGGGAAAATTGTAACTCAAAATCTTCCTTTTTTTTAAAACAAATGCTTTATTAACTTCTGTTTTACATCATTCATTTCTGCCAGATTTTGAGTTACAATAATTTTCCCCCCTTTATTCCCCTACCCACCCTCCCAGAATAGTAGTACCACAAGATATCGCTTCCTCCAATCTGCTCTCTCCCATACCTCCTCCCATACCCCGTTCGACTTTTCCATTGGAGGAAGATGAATCTTTGTGTCCCAATGCCTGCACATCTTATCTCCCTATTAAAAGCAAAAGAGTATTAATAATAGTATTTATATATATTTGAAACATTTAATGTTAAGACCTCAAATTTCAGATCTTTTTCCTTCCTCCCTTGTCACCCATTCCCTCTTGGGAGATAAGTAATTCAGTATATGTTGTACATGTCTAGCGATGCAAAACATTATCATAGTAGATATATTGTACAAGGCTGCTTATAATTCCCTCCCATTCATCCCACCCCCCACCTGGTCCATTCCTTACATGATCCTGTCCCTCTTCTATATTGGGTACTTCCAACCTCCCTTCCCCCCAAGGATGCCCTCCCATCCATCATCCCTCCTCTCATCCTCCTTCCCCCTATCCTGCTGCAGGTTGAGATATCCCATTTAGTATGTATGTCTTTCTCTCCCTGAACCAAATTCAATGTGAATGTGGTTTTGCCTTTTTAGCCTTCCTATTTTCCCCCTCTATTGCAACCACTTCCCCTTGCTTCTTCTACATGGGATAGTTTACCCTACCCTGTCTCTCCTCATCTCCTCTTGCCACTTTCCTCTCTCACCTCATAATTTCATCCCTTGAGTATTCTCCCTTCCCAACAAATTTGATCTATGCCCTCTATCCATATATAACTGTAACCATATACACACGCATTCTCATATGTAGTCATATGGCCACACACCCTTCTTCCATTATTTTCATAGTGAGAAAGATATCATTAGACACAGTTATTGCTTTTCCATATAGGAATGTAAATAGTTCACCTTTGATAATTTCCTTTTGATTTCTTTTCCCTGATTACCTTCTCAGGCATCTCTTCTTTCTTGTGTCTGGATGTCAAATTTTCTATTCAGTTCTGTTTTTTCCTCAAGAATGCTTGAAAATCCTCTTTCACTGAATGACCATATTTTCCCCTGAAACAAAATACTCAGTTTTGCTGGATAGGTGACCCTTGGGTTCATTCCCAGTTCTTTTGCCCTCTGAAATATCATATTCCATGCCCTTCGATCCCTCAGTGTAGAAGCTGCCAGGTCCTGGGCTATTCTGATTGTGTTTCCACAATACTGAAATTGTTTCTTCCTGGTGCTTGTAGTATTTTCTCCTTGATCTGGGGATTCTGGAACCTGGCTATAATATTCCTGGGAGTTTTCTTTTTGGGATCTTTTTCAGGAGATGATTGGTGGATTCTTTCAAACTCTATTTTGCCCTCTGGATCTAAAACATCAGGGCAATTTTCCTTGAGAATTTCTTGAAGGGTGATTTCTAGGTTCTTTATTTGATCATGGCTTTCAGGTAGTCCAATAATTTTTAAAGTGTCTCTCCTGGGTCTTTTTTCCAGGTCAGTGGCTTTTCCCATGAGATATTTCACATTGCCTTCTAATCTTTCGTTTGTTTCGATCTGCTTAGCAGAATCTTGATTTCTCATAAAGTCATTAGCTTCCATTTGCTCCAGTCTAACTCTGAAGGAATGAATCTCCTCAGTGAACTTTTGAGATTCTTTTTCCATCTGGCAAATTCAACTTTTTAAGGCATTCTTCTCCTCATTGCCCTTTTGGGCCTCCTTTGCCATTTGAGGTAGTCTATTTTTTAAGGAGTTGTTTTCCTCAGTCAGGCTGTTGACCCTCATTTCATACTTTTCCTGCATCCTTCTCATTTCTCTTTCCAATTTTTCCTCCACTTCTCTTATTTGATTTTTAAAGTCATTCTTAAGGTCCTCTATGGCCTGCAACCCACTCATGTTTTCCCCTGGGGCTTTTGGAGCAGGACTTCTGACCTCACAGTCCTTTTCCCGCTCTATGCCCCCAAAATAGGAGTCTAGGGTTGCATTTTTCTGTTTCCTTTGCCTTGGCATGTTGCCACTTAATTGCTTGACTTTTGGGCTTGTTGCCACACTATGGCTTTAAGGCCAGATAGAGGAATTTTCATCCCGAACGTGTGGGGGGCAACTTCCGTTTCTGGCAAGCTGTAAACCCACCCACAACTTCCACCCTAGAACACAATCCAGATCCAGGGAGGTTAAAACAAGAGAGATTACCCCCCAAGACTGATCACTGGATCTCACTACAATTAATTCGCAGGCCAGGAGCTGGAGCTGTCTCTGAAAACTACAAAATGGCGTGTCTCCTTAGCAGCTTCTAGCCCCAGTGGGAGGGAGGCGACACATTCCCAAAATACAGGTCCCAAAGTCCATAGGACACTAACCTCTTACTTTGTCCTAGTCATGTCTATGTTGATAATTCTGGAATCTCCACAGCTGCTGGTGTTCTGGGGTTCCTCCAGCCTGCTGCTGGCCCTGCCGCCCTGCGGCTAAAACCTCAGCTCACAGGGACCTGGGCTGGGCTCGGCTCCCCTAGCTCTGCGAGCTGCATGCTGCCAGGTCCCAGACCACTGCACTGGTCCTTCCTGCAGGGCTGCTTGGCTGTTCTCAGTGGACGGTTATCTTCTCTGTGTCGTTCTGTGGGTGCTGAGGCTCCAGAAGTTGTTCAGAGTCCCCTTTTACATAGTTTGGGGGGCATCTGGGGGCAGAGTGGCTTGGAGGAGCTGTTTCTACTCTGCCATCTTGGCTCCGCCCTGACATTAAAACATTCTTAAAAAAAAAACAGAGCTGATAAATAGAAAATTTGACATTCAAATACAAGAAGCAAGAGAAGCAATGGAAAGGAAACAGGGATAAGAAATCATAAGAAACTTATCAAAGTTGAACTATTTACATCCCTACTTAGAAAAATGATAATTGTAGCTTATGAAACTTTTCTTATTATGAGAATAATTGAAGGGAATAGAAATGTGTGTGTGTGTGTGTGTGTGTGTGTGTGTGTGTGTATTTAGGAGGGCATATGGCATATGAATACATATGTAATTCTGTGTATATATGTTTACAGGTATACATAGAGAGCACAGCACCAATTTAATTGAGAGGGATGATACTTAAAAAGCAAAATTGAGAGGTGAGAGAGGCATATAATGAGAGGAGATAGGGAGAGACAGAATGGGGTAAATTATCTTATATAAAAGAGGCAAGGGACAACTGTTACAATGGAGGGGAAGAACAGGAAGGCAAAAGGGAATGAGTAAACATTATTCTCATTGAACTTGGCTTAAGAAGGGAATGACATGCACACTAAATAGGATATCTTGCCCTACAAGAGAGTATGAGGAAAGGGGATGAGAGGAGGGAAATTGGAAGCACACACTTTTGAAAGGGGTCAGGGTCAAAATAGAGAATAGAACTAGTGGGGAGCAGGATAGGACAGAGGGAAATATAGTCAGTGTTTCACAACATATCCACTACGGAAATGTTTTGCATAGCTACATATATACAAACTATATTGAATTTCTTATCTTCCAGGAAAGGGTGGATGATCTGCAAAAAGCAGAATTGGCCTAATGGAAAAGGTCCAAAGTCTCACTGAAGAAAATAATTCCTTGAAAATTAGAATGGAGAAAATGGAAACTAATGACTTTTTGTGAAATTCAGAAACAAATAAGACCAAAATAATGAAAAAAATTAACAGACCTTGTGAAATATCTCATTTGAAAAAAAAAAAAACTGGACCTGGAAAAGGGATCCAGGAGAGATAATTTAAAAATCATTGCAATACCTGGAAACCATGATCTAAAAAGAAGTGTAGACATCATCTTTTCAAGAAATTGTCAAGGGAAACTGCTCTCATATCCTAGAAGCAGAGGATAGAAGTTGATAAAATCCACTGATCACCTCCTGAATGAGATTCCAAAATGAAACTTGTAAGTAATATTTTAACCATATCCCAGACCTCCTAAAGTGCTATAAACCAAGCATACCCTTTGACCTAGCAATACCTCTACTAGAGCTGTATCCCCAAAGAGAAAAAGGAAGGAGGAAAATCACCTATACATACAAAAATATTTACAGCAGCCCTTTTATTATGGTAAAGAACTAGAAATTAAGGATTTGCCTACCATTCGGAGAATGACTGAACAAATTATTGTATGTGATTATTTTGGAATACTATTGGACTATAGAAAATAATGAGCAGAATGCTCTCAGAAAAACCTGGATAGAAATTCACTTAAGCAAAGTGAAATGTGCTATGAACAAAGTATCAGCAATATTCTAAGATGATCAGTAGTAAATGACTTAGCTATTCTCAGCAACACAATGATCCAAGATAGCTCTGTATGACTTATGATGAAAAATACTTTTCATTCCCGGGGCAGGGGGAACTGATGGTGTTTGAATACAGATTCAAGTATAGTAAAAAATTTTTTCATAGTTTCTTTATGTTTCTTGAGTTTTTTTCTCTGTTTTCTTTCACAACATGACATTTATGGGTATATTTGCATGACTATATATGTATAACCTCTATCATATTGCTTGACTTCTTAATGAGGAGGAGTGGGTAGTGGGGAAGGGAAATAATTTGGACCTCAAAGTTTTCAAAACGGATGTTTAACATTGTTTTTACATGGCACTTGGTTAAAAATAAAATACTAAATATATACAAAAAGATAGTTAATTTGGTTTTAAATTAGTCTTAAAGAATCAAATATGTGTTTCATAAAGGTAAAGGTTTGTCCTTCTTCTCTTGGCCTACCACGTCCTATATGCAGATTGTGTATGTGGCTTGTCCTATTCCCCCAGAAATGACTTCACTTCAATGGAGAAATGAGTCCTACATGAATTGAGTTGCTGAATAATATTGGGGATGTTCAGAATATAAGCTTCTATATCATTGTAAGATGTCATTATTAACATGACTTGTATACTAGGCCTTTTGCAATCAAGGCAAATAGATAATTAATCTATCTTCATAAGACATACCAGGCAGACCCATAGTTGCATTCTTGGTTGTTTTTTTGTTTGTTTGTTTTTGTTTTTGTTTTTCTGATTGTTTTTGATCTTTGTAAACAGACAAAGGAATAGATAACTTTATTTTCCTTTACCTTTTCATTCAACTTGGAATTACAAGAAATTATAGTATACCATATTCTTCATTAATTTAGATACTGGCTGTAGCTGCAAGCATGCTAGCATCCTTAGGGCGGCTGCCAACACAGGTTCTTAGATCTGCTTTTCTAAAGGCAAGCAACTCAAAATGGGTTAACAATCTTGCTTTAATCAATCAAACATACCATTTACCTA
Source organism: Gymnobelideus leadbeateri (assembly GCA_011680675.1). Lineage (NCBI taxonomy): Eukaryota > Metazoa > Chordata > Mammalia > Diprotodontia > Petauridae > Gymnobelideus > Gymnobelideus leadbeateri. The sequence goes on from WOXC01001586.1 coordinate 130,178, forward strand.
GTTCAGGGGGAAAAAGTCAGCACCCTGTACTTCAGAGTATATAGACAGGAGTTATAAGAAAACAGGGAAGCATTTCAGCAGACAAGCGTCCAACTGTCCAGCCATTACATCCATACCTACTCACAGTTACCAGAGAGGGAAGCATCAACATCTGGGTTTTCAAAGCTGGGCAGCTCGATGGATGCCCAGAGTTTCATCTGGTCAAATCACACAACAGTTCTCAAAGTGAGTCCCAAAACAAAGCCTCACATCAGGTTTTGTATAGCCCGCTCCTGGCTCAGAGAATTTAACAACCCTTTTGACCCACAGCCCAATCAAAAAACATTTCCCAAAACCAAGATTTCCACCACAGTCTTCAGGTGCACTTAAGCCTATCAAAGGGCCTAAGGGCAGGGAAGATCTTAAATTCCCATTCCCATAACGCTGGCAAAAATAAAAACTCGATAAAATATTTTTACAATAGAAAAAAAATAAAGAGGAATAATAAATAGAATATAATGTGAAATGCCTCATAGGAAAAATAACTGACCTGGCAAATGCATTGAGGAGATGTAATTTAATAATTATTGAAGTAGCTCAAAGCAATGCTCAAAGGAAAGGGAATAGATATGATATTTAAATAAATTATTGAGGAACTCTGTCCTGATATCCTAGAAACAGAGAGAAACATAGAATCCAAAAGAATCCATTAATCACCTCCTGAAAAAAAATCTCAAAATGAAAACTGCCATGAATATTATAGCTAAATTACAGGTAATCCAGATCAAAGAGAAAATACTTGAAATATATATAAGGAAACCATTTAATTACCATGGAACCACAATCAGGATCACACAAGATTTAACAACTACCACATTAAAGAAGCTGGTGAGTTAGGACATGATATGCTAGAAGCCAAAGTGCTAGGAATACAATCAGCAATATACTACCAAGAAAAAAAAAATCAACTCATTATGAGTCTTCAAGGTAGAAATTGAAATGTAATGAAATTCAGGATTTTCAAGCATTCCTGATGAACATAGCAGAACTGAATTTAAATTTGACTATATTTTATAAAAATCTAACAAATATAAAGAAGAGAAAATTTAAAGTAATGAATAGAATTTTAGAAAAGTTAGATATGAAAGACTTCTGGAGAAAATTGAATGAATATAGAAAGGGATGTAGGGGGATGTAGATAGGGATTTTTCGATGGTAGATGATAGTTACACAAAATTTGACTATGTATTATTGCATAAATACCTTACAATCAAATGTAGAAAAGTAGAAATATTAAATGCATTCTTTTCAGATAAAAATTAAATAAAAATTATATCCAATAAAGGACCATGGGAAAGAGTAAAAATTCTTTTCAAAAATTAATTTTAAAGTGTATTTTGTCTTTATTAACTTGTTTACTTTTAATTTATGATTCAGTTCCACAATCCCTTGAGTTTCAAATTTTCTTCCCCACCCTCTGTTTCCCCTCCCCCTCCCCCCATGGTGGCATGCAATCTAGTATAGGATCTGCAAATACTTTCATGTTGGACAATAGGTTGTAAAGAAGGATTGTAACCAATGAAATGAACAATGGGAAAGAAGAAACAAAACTAAACAAGAAAAAGAAAGTGAGTAAGTAGTTTGTTTCAATCTGCATTCAAAGATTAAAAATTATTTTTTACTAAATAATCTAATCCTAAAGATTGAGTGGGTTGGTGGAGGAGGATGTGGCATATGGAGGCATACATGGTGGCCAGGTGATCCACCAACTGCAGGGGCCATTCCCAGGCCCATCACCACAGTACTAGGGATCTGTCAATGCAGGGTAAGAGGCAAATGCAGGACCCATGTCAGTGGCAGCAGTTACTCCTGGGACCATCAACCCACAGAGTGGAAATTTAAAAAGCACCTACCTGAACTTCCAGGGACCAGGATGGCAGAGTGAACCCCAGTTTCTCTAATACCACCCCTGACCCTGAAAATGCAGAAATTATTGCCCCATTGCAAAATTCTAAAATAGTGTAGGCTTGGGAGTCCTAGAGGACTCAAAATGAGTAAAAGACAGATTGCAAAGACAAAGACTCTGGAATCCTATTTATTATTGCAAGTGTGAAGAACCAAATTCAGAAGGAAACAGCACTGACTCTACACCCACAGCTGAAGCTTCAACAGGGAATATGAACTGGTCTCAAGCCCAGAAAGCATTCTTGGAAGAGCTGAAGAAGGGTTTTTAAAACCAAATTAGAGAGGTAGAAGATAAATTAACCAATTCTTTTAAAATCAGAATTGTGAAAATAGAAAAACATTACAATGAAGAAAGCAGCTCCTTAAAAAGAAAAAAAATGTGTGAAATGGAAAAAGAGGCTCAAAATCTAACTGGAGAAAATAAATCCCTAAAAATGAAATCTGAACATATGGAAAAGGAGCTTCAAAAACTGACTGAGGAAAATAATTCACTAAAAATTAGAATCAAATAACTTGAAGCTAATGACTGTATAGGGCACCAAGAATTAGTCAAACAAAACCTCAAGAATTAAAAATTATACAAAGGGGTAAAATATCTCAAAGGAAAAATAATTGACCTGGAGAACAGGTACAGGAGAGATAATCTAAGAATTATTGATCTACCAGAAAATCATGATGAAAAAAAAAAAAGAGCCTGGACAATATCTTCCAAGAACGCATCAAGGAAACCTTCCCTGAGATCCTAGAACCAGAGAGTAAAACAGATATTGAAAGAATCCATCAGACACCTCCTGAAAGATCCCAAATTGAAAACTCCACAAAATCTTGTAGCCAAAAACCAGAACTAACAGGTAAAGGAGAAAATACTTTGAGGAGCCAGAAAGAAACAATTCAAATATCATGGAACTACAGTGGGGATCTCACAGGATCTGGCAGCTTCTATATTGGAGGGACTGGAATATGATATTTTGCAAGGGATAAGAGCTCAGGTTACAACCAAGGATCAGCTATCCAGAAAAACTGAGCATAATGTTTCAGGCAAGGAGATTGTCATTCAATGAAATAAGGGACTTCCAGACCTTCCTGATGAAAAAGCAAGAGCTCAATGGTAAATTCAATCTCCAAATACAAGATTGAGTGTGTCAAAGTATAAAAGATAGAAACAAACAATAATTTCACTAACGAGACTGACAACTATGAGATAACATGCCAGAATTTATGGGATGTAATCAAAGCAATATTTCAGAGAAATTTTATATCTCTAAATACTTAAGTCAATAAAATAGAGAAAGAACAAATCAATAAATTAGACACATGAAGAAAGAATATTCTTTCCTTTTTTGTAAGTTCATTTGACCCTTAAGGTACATGAAATAAAATAACTGAATATTGACCCTGGAATTGACCCTCTTGCATGACCAAGTGTGTTATGGCTACATTTCAGTTCCCGGAACTAGCCATTCCTGGAACAATAAACAATGCTGATGGGAAGTGGCTATTCTCCCAGCATTACTGATTGATAACTATATTTTTTCAGCCTCACCTGGAATTCACGCAAGGAAGCCAAACTGTGTGAAACAACTTATGAAAGTTTTAACTTCTTTGTTCTCCCTGCATAAAAACTCCCAAATCTCTCCCTCTCATTGGGATCTAAGCCATGGAGAGGACGCTCTGCCTGGGACTTTCCCGGCTGGGACTCTGAGGCTGTTCCCTGGGATCCCCCAGCCACTGCAAGGACGAGTTGGGGCACCCCCGGATCGGTGATGTTTTAACTTTCCCTTCTGTACTTATTATTATTATTATTATTATTATTATTATTATTATTATTATCGTAATCTGTGTTATAGTTCTCTTGATCTGTTGGTTTCATATTGTACTACTCCTATTCCTTGCCTATTCTGATTATTAAGACATTTTAGCCTTAAAACTGAGTGCAGCGAGCCATTTGTGGGTGCAAATCCAAACCTTTAAAAATCTACCCAAAACAGGGGCAGCTAGGTGGTGCAGTGAGTAGAGCGAGGCCCTGGAGTCAGAAGGACCTGAGTTCGGAGCCAGCCTCAGACACTTAATCCACACAAACAAAAACCTAGCCGTGTAACCTTGGGCAAGTTACTTAATCCCAATTGCCCTAAAGGGGTGGCTAGGTGGTGAAGTGAGTAAGAGCGCCGGCCTCGGAGTTGGGATGACCTGAGATCAGATCTGGCCTCAGAAAATGAGCACCCACGAATAGAATAAATAATGAATAGCTGTGTAACCTTGAGCAAGTTACTTAACCCCAATTGCTTTAAAAAAAAATCTACCCAAAACAACACACAACTAAAAAACTAGAAAAAGTACAAATTTAAAATCCTCAATTTTAAACCAAATTGGAAATCCTGAGAATCAAAGGAGAAATTAATAAAACTGAAATGAATAAAAATATTTGACTAATAAATAAAACTAGGACTTGGTTTTATGAAAAAAACAATAAAATAGATTAACCATTTGTCAATTGGATTTTAAAAAAGAAAAACAAATTATCATTATAAAAAAAAGAAAATGGCAAATGCAACATCAATAAAGAGGAAAATAAATAAATTTTAGTAACTATGTTGTCCAGTTATATGCATCTGAAATACATCTGAAAATGAAAGCAAAATGGTTGAATAGCTACATAAATATAAATTGCCCAGATTATATTTCCTAATTAAGAAAAAGAAATTGCACAAGCCATCAATGAATTCTGAATGATAAGTTCCCAAGGACCAGATGAATTCACAGGTGATTTCTACCAAATAGTTAAGCAGCAATTCATGGAATACTATGTAAACTATTTGGTAAAATAGGCATATTGGGAGTCCTACCAAATTCCCTTAATGGAAAATATAAGATTCTCTTACCTAAACTAATAAAATCCAAAACAGAGAAAGAAAATTATATGCCAATTTCCCTAATGAATATTAATGCAAAAATTTAAATAAAACACTAACAAAAGATTTCAGAAATATATCACAAGGATCATACACTATGATCAGGTGGGATTTATACCAAGAAATCAGGGTTGTATTTGAAAACTATCAGAATAACCGACCATATCAATAACAAAACCAACAAACTATATGATTATCTTAATATATTCCTTTTTCTCCCCCTCTCCTCCATTTTCATCACCCCTCCTCCTCTTCCTCTCTTTCTCTTGGACCAGGCCCATTCCCTCTTTTTTGGGGGGTTAGTCTTCCAGTACCTGGTACCATCCCTAGCAATTACTGTAGCTATCACCAACATTTCTTCATTCATCCTTATGCAACATAGCTGATACTGGTTCCAAGATGTCTAAATGAGTGGTCTTCAGGGAAGCCAGTAATGCTGGAAGCTGATACACAGCCTCAGCTTGTCAACCCATTGCTGTGGGTCTTATGCTACTCATTCATGTAGACACACAGCTGGATCCATCTATTATACAGAAAACATTTATCCTTAGACCTTCTCATCATGTGACCCTATACCTTTCTGTACTTTCCAGTATAGGTATATCTAGTGTAGATACAATTCTGTATCATTTTCTTATTGATCAAAATATTTATGGAAAGCTATGGAAGACAGTATTGTTTGAGTGCATGTCTGTAGAGAGATGAAGATAATTATACTATTGAAATGTATTTGCCTCGTACTACTAAACAATGGAAAGCTATAAAGATGAGTTTACCACTTTTTTTTCTGTATTGACTGAAGCTCTGAGTGCACCAAAAGAATAGACATTTGGCAGCCTTTAGTATATACCTAATGAGTCCTAGGAATCTGTGGTTTCTTCTGATTTTTTGTCATTGTGGGCTCAAGAATTAGACCATGTATCTTTTAGCAACTACTCAAAGAAATATCATAACACAATATATAGAAGATACCTCATTGGGGCATCACTAAATACTGTTACAAAGCTCCAGAATAATTAAATGAATATGAGTTTTTCATTTTTTATTGTACACAGTCAAGTCAGTTTAGAAACTGGCAAGAAAGTTCAGTGAGTTATGCAGCTGGAGCAATTACAGTTCACTGAATACTCAGGGATAATACCTAAACATCCTTATGCTATAAAATGGGTAACAGCCTAGCCTTTATAAAGATATAATTCCTGGTCTTTGGAGATACTGAAACTTTAAAATTAATAGAAAATTTCACTTATTTTCTAGTAAGTGTAGTCTTCCTTAATTTCAACTAATTATAAAATACTTTTTGCACCACAATATTTTGTCATTAAAACAAAATGATGATGAATCTAAATGCATGGTGGTAGAGGGCCCTTTGAATACAACCTATAAAGTATTTATCATATTCTACATTTGTGCTCTTTGCAGACCAGTGCACATATATTCAGCTTTCAGAATATTTTTGCAAATTGTAAACAAACAAAAAAGGGTGGAAGCTTTTAATAATGAAAACTGCATTTATCAGTGATCTCTATTATCATATAAAATTTCTCCAGTATATCCAAATGACACCTCTGTTGTACAACAGATACCTTCTATTGTAATTGCTAATAAAGGGCTATACAACTTTAAAAATGAAATTAAATGAAATGATGAGCAAAAGGATGTTCTCATAAAAGTCCTGGAAAGTCATGAACAGATGCAAAGTAAGAAGGGTAGAACCAGAAGAACACTGTACAAAGTCACAACCATATTGTACAATGGTGAACTATGAATGACTTAGCTATTCTCAGCAATACAATTATCCAAGAAAATACCAAAGGAATTATGATGAAAAATGTTATCCATCTCCAGAGAAAGAACTAATGAAGTCTGAATGCAAGTTTAAGCATAGTTTTTAATGTTTATTTTTCTCTCTTTTTAAAAATTTTGTCTGTCTTTTCTTTCACAGCATGACTAATATGGAATTGTATTTTGCATGATTACAGATGCATATCCTATATAAAACTGCTTTCCTTTTCAGTGAAAGGAGAGGGATGGAAGGAGAAAATCTGGAAATCACAAAATTTTTAATGACTGTCAAAAATTCTACATATAAATGATAAATATCTAATAAAATTAAAAAATAATAAAATAAAATAAAACTTCAGTAATATCAGGCATAATCTTTGACAGTAGAGGAAAAATGTTAATAGATTATTTCCACATTGTAGACCTCTTTCCCTATAGTGGATAAAATGTAAACCTCAAATACAGGAAGATCTCAGTTAAAATTGTGCTCTCTGACACATGCTGACTATACTACACTGGATATTTTTCTCAGTCTATTACTTGAAGATTCTTATTGTTAAGGGGAAATCTATTATTTTTCTGTCTGTACTTCTTACTGATTTCATCACCTTCCATATCTTCACTTGTGTTAACTATGCACATCATTCCCATATTTATTTCCCCTCCCCCCCTTCCCCAGTCTCCAGTTCTTCATTGCCAACTAACCATATGACATCTCTAACTGTATGGACCTCAAGTCAACATTTCCCCCTTATAACCTCCCTCTCATTGTTAATGGCATCAATATGCTTTCAGTACTCATGTTTGCATATTCATTGTCATCTACATTTCCCCACTTCCCTTTCCTCCACATATTTGATTCATTGCTGTCTTATTTTTGCCTCTACAACATTCCTGATATACAAATCCTTCTTTAAATTTATCACCAAAGTTCAGGCTTTAAATACTTGTCACCTGTACTCTTTCAGGAACCTTGTGATTTGTTCCTGTGTTTCAAATAGCTTTTCACTCTATCCTATCCTCCACCTAATTGCCATAGAAATGTTTCTACCATAGAGGTCTGCACATCTCACCCCTTACTCAATAAATTCCAGTTGTTCTCTTTAATGACAATATTAAATATGAAGCTATTTGTTTAAAATTTAAATATTTTCACAGATTAGTCCATTTATATCTTCCTCTTCTCTTAAAATTTACAACTCCAATCTAGCTATGGGTCTACTGATGTTATTTAGACATAACACCTCATCCTTTGTATATGTGACATTTTATTGATTATTTCCTGTGACTGAAATGTTCTTCTTCACTTCTTTTTAAAAAATAATTTTAACCTTTCCGCCATATTCAGATCACATGCTACTTTCGATAGGAGGCCTTTTTCATTTCACTGACTCCTACTGATTTCCCCACTAAGACATTTTGCATCTATTATATATGAATTCCATATTTCTATGTTCTTTCCCTTAATATAATGTGATCTTCTTGAAGAAAAGGTCTATTTTTGCCTTTTTCTGCATCTCCTGATCTTGACACCCTATCTGAAACATAGCAGTTAATAATCTAAATGATTCACTGAGTTATTTATATAAGTTAAATAACAGGTCCAGTTAAAAAAAATCAAATAAATGGCAGAATTATTGCTAAAAGGAATTTAGAAATCAAGTTATCTTTTAAAATATACTATTGGATTTAATTACTTAAAGAATTATTCAACAAACATTTATTAAGTGCCTACTGCATACAAGACACTAAACTGGGTTAGTTGCTAGGGATACAAAGATAAAATTAACAAGTAATAATTTATCTCACAGAGCTTACATTTTGCTCTGCTTTATGACATACTCACGTATCATTAAATACAATGTAATTTTAAGGAGAGAGCCCTACATGATAGGGCAAATTTCATGGAGTTGGAAGCATTTGGATTTTACTTTGAAAAAAGTTAGATATTCTGAAAGAAAAAAAATATGAATAAAAATGCATTAGGAAATTAGGAAAAAGATTTGGAAATACACAAATCACCCAAAATTTCCCTCATCCTCCAGTTGAAATGAGCTCAAGGAGTGGGAAAAAAGTACTTTTGTCTGATACATAAAATATGTGTTCAATAATGTGATCCTTTCCATATGTTTCCAGGGCTATTTAGTTAACTTGCTAGGGGATATAGTCTGAAATCAAAGCTGAACAAAGTTTGGAAGAGTATACTATCTGACAACTTGGATTAGAAAGAGACAAGAGGGTTTCAATCTGGGAGATTGTGGGGAAAGGGGTTCTTTTTGGAGGGGTGGGTACATCATAGCTTGAGCAGGGAAACCAGAAAGCAGGGCAGATATGCTAGCCATTAGATTTAAAAGTGCGTCTGATCAACAGTGAATGCTATTCCTCTCCTCTATGAAATACTGTAGCTGTGAAGTGTTGTTTTTCTCCTCTCTCTTCTTTTTGAGATGTTAAGCATCATAATCTCTAGTCTCAAATTCCCACATAGTCTATCATAGCCTACCATTAGTTCCCTTTATTGTAAACAATTTTATTATTTTTAAAGGATGTGGGAAGGAGACCAGGAATAAAATGGAAGATGGAAGCATACTATTTCCTAATTGTAGAAGTTGTTAAATGCCAAACTAAGTAATTTTTGAATAGTGAAGTCATAGAGTTACTACTGTGCTTTGGAAGGGGTACTTTGGCAGCTAGGCAGACAGTGACTTATAGAAGTTGGAAGCAAGGTGACAAATTAAGATAATATTATGAAAGTTCACTTGAGGTCGAGGTTAGAATATATGAATGAGAAACAAAACAAAACAAAAACTCTATAGAGGAGCAGCTAGGTGGCACAGTGAGTAGAGCACCAGCCCTGAAGTCAGGAGGACCTGAGTTCAAATCTGGCTCAGACACTCAACACAAAAACTAGCCATGTGACCTTGGGCAAGTCACTTAACCCCAACTGCCCTCCAAAAAAGCAAAAACAAACAAAAAACTCAAAACAAAAAACAAAGATATATGAATGAAGATAAGGGGAGTGATATAAAAGATGTTTTGGAGGAATAATTGATTAGCATAATTAGATGTGGGAATGAAAAGAGTAAGAAAAGCATTCAAATATTCTAAAACCTCTTTGTCTAATGAAGGAAGCAGTTTTGGTTTCATAGTATAATCAGAAAGAAAATTCAATTAAAAGTTCATAATCACAAAAAATTAATAAAAATACGAAGTTAATAATATTACTTCATCTACATATTATAGCCAGGTTTTCAAATGTATTTTTTCTGAGGTATGAGAGGTTATATTATGCCTTTGGCCTCAGAGGGTTTACTCCCAATTAATCATTATGGAATATAAGGGATGATGAATGTAGGAAGGAAAAATATATAAAATTAAAATCTAGTTTGTTTGCTAAGTAAAAATTTTTATACAGTGAAGAAAGATTTGAGCACCCACACTATTTCTCTCCAGTCCAATTCTTTACAAAATATTTAGAAGATAATGGAACACTGACTGCTACTCTAAGTATTTCTTTCAAACACTGTTAGTTTCAAATGCCATTTAATTGAAGGAGTATATTATTCAGAGTCAGAAGACCTACATTCAAAGTTTGCTTATGAAATACAATGCCTCTGTGACTTTGGGCAAGTCACCTAAACTCTCTGACCTTCAGTTTCCTCATGTGTAAAACAAGGAATTGGCAAAGATATCCTCTAATGTTCCCTGAAGACCTGAATCTATGATTCTAGTGTTGTACTACTGCATTCTGTATGATTCTTCACTCAATTTTTCATTCAGTAATACTTTATTTATTGCTTGCTATTTCCCTGAGGAAAACAATAATAATACTAGTCATTATGGGAATAGAAAGATTATCAATATATGGCCTCTGATCTCACAAAACCCAGAAAAGGAAATTTGAACATCTTTATAAAGTCATTTGTTTAAAATCTATTGTTTTCTTACAATTTTACCAATGATGATCTTCAGAGATAGGCAGAAAATTCAATTGAGATTTTTGTAAAAATAAAAGGTAACATAGTTTATAATTAGTAGTATTATCGGAGTCTTGACCATTTTTGTGGTGTCATCATCACTTCTGTTATCTTTTGCTCCCAAGATGATTTTAAAAGCCTTCAATGTTTTCAAATTATGTTTTCTCCAGTACATAGATCATCTATTATAATTGTTGTGGTACAACCATATTTCCAAACTCTGTGTGCTTAAGTGTCATTTCAATATTCTTAGTTATTACAGTAGGAATTCAAGACTTAAAGCAATATATGCTGATTTCATCATCATTAATTCCTGATCTTCCATGCAAGAGCTAGAGGAGAAAAAGCACAAAGAATTCCACAGCATGAGTAGGCATTTGTGTTTTTGTCTACAGAGATGAAGAATGTAACAATATCTTTAAGTTTACAAATTCAGCAAAACACCAAATCACTTACATTTTAAAAAGACATGCACAGAAAATGAAAGATGAGTAAAAATCATAATGAATGCTGGCTAGCAAGGAAAACTAAGTACAATAAAGAAGGTTTTTTTTTTTATTACTTTTGTTTTTAAGACATAATAGAAAAAAAGTAAAATCAATTTTTGGATAGAAACACTGATCAGGATTGGACAAAGTTATTATATGATGGAAAGAAAATAGAACAATGCAACTCTTTCTTTTTCTCTTTCCTCAGCCAAACATAATAATCATTGGACTGGTAATGTAAAGCCAAGTACAAGCAGCTTTCTAGAGGACTGCAGCTGTGAACAGCTTTAAGGTTCTGATTACATAGTGAACTATTTATCCAGCAGTAAATCAAAGCAAAACATTCACAGAAACCAAAGTATAGCATTCACAATGTTATGACATAACAAGTTATCACTAAAGTGGATACATAGTTTTCACTACTGTGGTCACATAGTTTTAAACAAAATATGTCATTCAGTAAGTCCTTAACTGAATCATCCTAAAGGAGCAAGTCTCCTTAAGCAACACAAAGTACAAAGGTCAAATTTCTCCACTCTTAGGTCATAGTAAATCATAATCTTCTCAGTCTGCATTAAGTGCCCAAGAAGAAGTCTTTTCATCTTGACTCAAGTCTGGCTCTCAGATTCCATGATTCCTCTTCCATGGTCCCAGCTCTTGCCTGAATCTACCCAACTGTCACCTGGATTCAAAGGAAGGCAACTCTCAGCTCACTCTCCAACTCCTTGTCCAGTTTCTCATCTAATTTCAGATCCATTCCCTCCCTCCCTTGTCACCCACTCCCTATGGGAAGATAATAAATTCAGTATGTCTTGTACATGTCTAGCTATGCAAAATATTACCATATTGGATATATTGTAAAAGACTACTTATATTTCCCTCCCACCCCCCCACCCCCCCATTCCCTACTTTGATCCTGTCCTTCTTCGAAAGTGGGTACCTCTAACTTCCCCTCCCCCCAGCATGCCTTCCCCTCCATCATTCCCCCTCTTATCCCCCTTCCCCCTACTATCCTGCAGGGTGAGATATCCCATTTAGTATGTATGTCACTCTCTCCCTGAGCCAAATTCAGTGAAAATATGATTTTGCATTTTTGCCTTCATGTTCTTCCCCTCCCCTGCAACTACATCCCCTTTCCTCTTCTAAATGAGATAGTTTACCCCCTGTCTCTCCCCATCTCCTCTTGCCAAATTCCTCTCTCACTTCTTAACTTCACGCTTAAGTATCATCCCTTCCCACCAAATTAGACCTGTGCCCTCTATCCATGTATACCTGTAAACATATATACACATATTCACATATGTATTCATAAGCCCATATACCCTTCTTCAATTATTTTTATACTGAGAAATGTTTCATCAGTCACCGTTATTGTTTTTCCATGTAGGAATATAAATAGTTCAACTTTGAATGGCAAGCAAAGAAGTAGTTAAAACTTTGTTTCAGCTATTTAGTTGACACCTTGTTTCAAATCTTGCCCAAGACTGTATCAAGACTATATCAACAAGTCTTTGTTGAGAAGTAGAACTTGTGAACTCTGAAGTTTGTGCATACTAGAATTTTTGAGTCCTGTTGCTGATACAACAGGAATGGGAGGAGCTAATGACCATAGATTAGGAATGGTCCAGGCTGGAGAGAGAATTGAGAAGAGAGAAGACTTGAGAAGGGAGCAGAGCTCCTGTGGTGGCAGAGTTAAGAATGAGAAAACTGGTGGTATCCTGGTACTCTATCTTTGTCTGTTCCATCTGTATTGATATTTATTTGTGATATTTTGTATAGAAGCTCTGGGAAGTTACTGGAAGCCTTGAAAGAGGATTTTCTGGTTGTCTGTTTACAGAAGTCCTGGAGAAGGAATTTGGAGGTTCTGGGGCTGTACTGAAAACTTGTGTTGCATTCTCAGGCCTTGTTTGTGGGTCTGTTTTGATTTCTATGTTGATGATTTTTGTTGATCTCTTAGACCTTGGTTTTGCATCTCTGATGCTTTCATAGGGATGTAAGGAATTAACCATAGTGCTGGCAATGTGAATGAATGTTGTTTGGGATTTGTTAAGATTTGTCTTCCCAGAAACAGAAACTGTGGAGAACTTGAGGTAGACTAGACATTGTGAGCTTCAATATGGAATGGGAACTGGATGAGGAACTGGACAAGGAACTGATAGCTGCTTGTCTTTGAATCCAAGTAATAGTTGGGCAGATTCAAGCAGGAGCTGGGACTGTGGAAGAGGAACCATGGAAACAGAGGGCAACCCTTGAGTCAAGATGAAAGAAGACTTTACTTGGATACCATGTATTGATTGAGAAGATCATATTTTACTGTAGCCTAGGGGTGGGGAACTTTGACCTTTATACTTTGTGTACCTTAATGAAGCCTGATCTTTAAGGATGATTGACTTACTGAATGATATCTTTTGTTTAAAACTGTGACCACTTTGGTGAAAACTCTGTGACCACGTTAGTGATAATTTGTTATAATAAAACATTGTGAATGCTGTACTTTTGTTTTTATCATTGTTTTGTCTTAATTTATTACTGGATAAATAGAGAGTTCAATATATTATGTAATCAGAACCTTGAAGTTGTTCACAGCAGCAATCCTCTGGAAATATGCTTGTGCTTGGCTTTATAAAAGTGGATTTTTATTAGAGGTCATGGATTAAATGAAAAGTTCTAGAGATTTGGTTTTGTCTTTCATTTTCCTTTCCAAATTAAGTATATAGCAAATCCATTAATAGCAACAGCACATAATGCTTCTTTCATTGTATTTTGATTAATTTTGAAATTTAAATAATTATTTTCTCATTTTATATATAAAGCATTTATAAAAATAAGAAACAGTTTTGCAAAATGAAATTATATAATGGGCTTAATAAATCTGATTGCAATTATAAACAGAAGCATTAGCTCAAATATACTGCTATAAATGTTAACAAAACCTTGCCAGGTGATTTTCTTTAAATGTACTAAAGAATTCACACACCAATTAGAGACATTAATTTCAGCATCAGTCTTTATTAGTTACAGTTGTTGACTTCTAATTTAAAATCAAAGTAAATGACTTCAATTCACATTTCAGGTGTTTACATGCACAGGTACTTGAACATTTTGGTCAGAAAATTTTAGAATGATATCTTCCAAAGGATATATTTTAGAAATGTAGGATTAAGACCTTAGAAATCATGTAGTAAAATGAGAAGATTGACCTCTAAGGTCCCTCCCAGCTTGAAATCTTGGCTTTGGTTCCTATTGAGTAGGTATGCTCTTGGTGAGGCTCTGCTGTAAATAAGCCAATTTCCTCCCCTTCAGCAATAAGGCCCTGTTTTGGTTGCACTCACTGAAAAAATGTGAAATATAAATAAATAAATAAACCTTGATTGAGTTAAATTACATCAGATCCATAGAACTGGAAGAGGTTTAAGAGATCATTGAGTCTAACCCTGTCATTTTGCAGATGAGGAAAGCAAGGATGAGGGGGAAAAGGGGGTGAATGCTTACTATCACCCATCCAGCTATATTGAGGGAATAAATTCAGAAAAATGCAAAAAAAAAAGAAATCATGTAGTACAGCTTTATTTTATGCTCGTGAAAAATGAGACCCAAAAGGGTAATATAATTTCTCCAAAGCCATGAAAGCAGTAAAGATGTGGTTGAAATTCAAACCTTGTTCCTCTGTGTCCATATATTGTGTTTTCTTACCATAAGACTCTATTGCTCATTTTTTCCTAATCAAGAGAATGCTAACAGAGGCACAAAAGGAAGTCCATTTTCCCAAACTGGCATGGATAATTATTAGAAAATCCTCAGGAAATTATCAAACCTGCATTGGGTTCAAAACACTGAAATAAATGATTTTCAAAGAAAATTTAGGACTTTAAGTATAGTGTCTGTCTTCTTAGAGTTCATGTGAAAACACAGAAGATATTGTGATTTCTCATAGCTTATAAAACATATCTAAACATGGTAGGCATAATGGAAGGTATGGGAAGGGAGGCCAATAATTACCATATTTGAAATAAAGCTAAGTCTTAAGTATTAATATGACTTAATAGATTGGGTGGCTGGTGATTTCTACCTTACCCTGAATTTTAAACATCTTTATTTAATGATTTAATCTACATTATCGGAGACTCTTCAGAACTCCAAATTATGTGCAATGGCCTGCTTTTGTTTTTGGCTGTACAGATTATTGAAGTCCACACGGGTTTAGCTAGATGTGACTCAAAGGGAGGAAAGAATACACATTTCTAATTTCTCCTACACTAACCTTTATCCTGGGGAGATTTTGATTCCTGCTAGGAGTGAAAACAGGAAAATCAGGCAGAGGATAACTGCTCTGCTCTCTTTAGTGAGAGGGGTATTCTAGGCTAGAATTATATCTATATTCTCCCTTAACTATTATTAGTCTAGTGAAAATAATTTTAAGGCTTAAACTAAACTCTTTATTACTTCCCTTAATATGGAAATTGTTCTCTAAATTGAATATCTAGTGATTGACTCTCCTTTCCATGAGATGCCAGTTCCACAATGAAAACAAATAGCAAACAGGAAAGGAGCCCATTTATCCAAGTCAGTAGTAAGACAGGAATCAGAGGATATAAGGTAGTATAATATGTTTCAGACAACACACAGAAGAAAGAAACACCCACTTAGTGAGCAAAATAATTTAGTTAAAGCAAGAGAAAGTTTTTTATATCTCCAAGGAAATCCTTGAAGTCTCTAATATAGCCACCTAGGGTGAAGGAAATGATAGAGTTTAGCACTTCCTCTCATGTTACCTTCTTCCCAGAATATTTTTATCTCTTCAGTAACCTAAAGAGAAATTGGAATATTTCATGTTCCTTCTCAATTCTGCAACTCAGAAAAGCTAGAGACTCCAGTATCTCTCTTCTCTTCCGTGCATAACAACTCTGACCCAACCCTCATGCAAGTAGGTGGCATTGCATAATCAACCTCTGCCAATGAGAAGAGTCCCATACAGTTGGTCATTTGATCTAAGGATTACATATGAATTCCCAGTTTATGGGGCAACATAGTGATGGAACAAGTGATTAATGTGTAGACAGAAAACTTGTTTAAAAGTCTCAACTCAGTCACATTACTATATGAGTTACTCTGAAAAAGTCACTACTTCTCTCTGGACCTTAGTTTCTTCCTTGGTAAAAGAATTTATCTAAGATCTGAATTCTTAACTGTTTTTATATCATGGACCCATTCTTTTGCCCAATGAATTCTATTTTAAAATGCATGATATATAATACTAAGAAAAAATCAATTTTATTATAGCTATAATTTATTTCATGCTTCAAGGCATGTAAAGCACTTTATAAATTAACTCATATTGATGTTCACAACAATCCTAGGAAAAAATGCTATTATAATGAGAAAACTATTATTATATCTACATCCACTTTATAGATTATATTATATCATACTTTGTTAAGTTATGTAGTATAATGTTATATGTATTATTTAAATGGTGTTTTATTAATATTATATTTTATATAATATTATTTTATAATATGTATTATTATATCTATATATTATCCTATCTATTATTATCTAGTATAAGGTATAATTCTTTTAGGGTAGAAAAAAATCCCTATTGAAATCATATAGCAGAAGAATAAGGGAATTGCTGAACAACATGCTTTCTTTTTAAGGAAAAAAATTCTGGCCACACAAGATGCCTAAATATAAAAGAGAGTAGCGATTTAACAGGGTTTTTTGATAGTTAAAAATGTAGACAGCAAATTACCTCCCCACCACTCCTGAACTGAACCTTCTCCTAAATTCCTCTGGATTTCAAAAGCATACCCTCTCTACTGTTGGTTCATCATAGAATTTCTGTAAGCATTTGAGACCTCTTCACCTTGGAATAGACTACTACCTCTTTATCCCACTCACCATTGATAATCCCACCCTTTACCCCAGTTAAGTCCTATCCATTTCTTCCTATTAATTGATTCTTCTTAGAGTTCTATTTTGTAGAGGGATCCAGACAAATCCCGTTTCATCTTCTTCCTTACCATTCATGTTCCTGAATTTCCCTGAACTTCAGAAGTATGTCTGCCACATCATGTACTCCATCCCTTCTTTACTTATACACTTTCTAGCTCCTTTATGTGTGTTTCATTTTTCTCCATTAATATATAGGTTACTTGAGAGAAGAGACTATTTTTTGCTTGTATTTCATTCCTAGCACTTGGCACAGTGCTGGTAACATAGCATGTACTTAATAAATGCTTGTTTCCATTCTTTCTACCTTCTTCAGATCACCATTTCCCTTTCTGCAGCATAAACACAAGCATTATGGCTACTCATAATTGATCTGGTGTTGTATCAAAACCTCCACATTCCCTTCCGTCATCATTGTTTTTGGGCAAGTGAGGTGTCCATTGATTTCTTCTTAATGATTCCTATCTTCAGTGGTAAATTCGCCCTTTTTACCCTGTTGTAAATTTAATGAGAACTGTGGCCTAAAACAGATGTAATAGAAGCACAAATGCATCAATAAAAATCAACATGTAAGACTGATTAATATCAAATACATAGAAAAGGTATAATCCATGCAGTCCAAACAGATTGTTAACTCCAGATCCACTTGAGGACAGAAATATTTCATGATTCATAACTACTATTTCATATTATACTATATTTTACATAGACTAAATAAATTTGTGACTTTCAATGCATCTTCAAATATGAACAAATACATACTTTAAATTACCTTCGAGTGGTAAAGGCACACATGGAATTTTGAAAATTGCTTGATCTAAAGGAGTTTTAATCTACTTTGTGTCAGAGAGAAGTGATGTTTTCTCTTATATTAGTAATCAATTATTGAATTAAGACAAGGGTTTTTTCAAGAGACTGTACATTTTTCAATATTAGAAAGATATTATTGATGGATAAGATTGCCCAAATTCCTAGGGAACATGTCTTTGTATCCTCTGTAGAAGACTCCCGTAAGTAGAAAATTTGAAAGAATTTAATATAATCTACTTCCAGGAGCCAAGATGGCAGAGTATTCAGTAAATGACCATAACTCTCCAATGTTCAGCTTCAAACAGTCATAAAATAGCATCCCAAAACAATTCCTAGGACTACAGCACCAGCAAAAAGACCAATCCAAGAAACACCAACACCAGGACCCTCCACATGCTTCATCATAGCCCAGGGCAAGGAGGAAGACTCCAGCAGCTAGGTCTCCATGTGCTTCAGAAGATCTCTGTATAAAAAGGCAGCTACCAGTGACCAGACAGACACATGGTCAATGTAGCCCAAGGGAAGCACTGAAACACCCCATTGACTTCAGCACATTTCAGATATCAGTACTACAACCCTGGCTCAGCACCAGGAAAGCTGCCAAACCCATAAGGGATGGAACAGTTCCAGCAACCCCAAAGCACTCTATCAGTGCAGCACCAGAAATGAGTGTTCCCCCATGAGATGCAGGGCAATATCAATGTAGCAGGATGTAAACAGCCAGGGCCTGCTGCTACCAGGACAAGAAGCCTGAGACAGTGCTCATTCCATGACATGTGTAGAGCTCAAATTTAAAAGAAAGGAAAAAGGCCCAAAATGAGCAAAAACAACAAAAAAGAATTGAACCATGGAAAGTTGTTGTGGTGACAGGGAAGATAAAGATACAAAGGACAACAATGTTAAAACATTTATGATAAAGTCATCTATGGGACTTGAAACATGCATTTAAAGTCACAAGACCTCCAAGGAAAATCAGATGTGAGGTCTAGCACAGGAAAAAAAAAAGTAATGGAAGAGCTCAAAAAGGAGCTTAAAAATCACAAAAGAGAGGAAGAAGAAAAATTGTGAAAAGAAATGAGAGTTATGCAAGAGAATTATGAAAATAGAGTCAACAGTTTGGGGGGAAATTGCTTAAAAACTAGAATTAGTTAGAGACAAATGAAAGTAAAAATGCTAACTGAGAAAAACAAATCCTTAAAAGTTAGAATTATTAGGTGAGTGGAAGATAATGACTCTCTAAGACATCAAGACTCATTCAACCAAATTCAAAAGAATGAAAAAGTAGAAGAAAATATAAAACACATAATGGGGAAAAAAACAAAATGACAAACAACTGATCTGGAAAATAGACTCAGGAGAGAAAATATAAAAATCTTTGGACTACTTGGATGCAATAATGAAAAGGAAGACTTGGATAGCAGTTTTCAAGAAATTAGCCAGGAAAACAGCCTTGATATCCCAGAACTGGAGGGCAAAATAAGCATTTAAAGAATACAATGACAAACTCAGGAAGGAGATGCCAAAACAAAAGTTTCAAGGAACATTATAGAAAAATTACAGAATTATCAGCTCAAGAGAAAAAAAAAATAATGCAAATGGCCAGGAAAAAAAGTCAAATATTGAGGAGCCACAATCCAGATCAATCCAGATTACACAAAACTTTTAACAGCTGTGATATTAAAGGATCAGTGATAATGGAACATGATATTCCAAAAGGCAAAGACTCTGGGACTAAAGCTGAGAATCACCTACCTGGTGAAAGTAAGTATAACACTCCAAGGGAAAAAAATAGTCATTCAATTAAATTGAAGGATTTCATGCTTTCATGAGTAGAAGGCTAAGATTGAACCAGAAATTTGATCTTTGATATCAAGACCCAAAAAAAGCCTAAAAAGGCAATAGGGGGAAAACATAAGGGATCCAGAGGGATTGAATTATTTAAATCCCTAGATTAGGAGAACATACTTGTAATTTTTAAAAATTGTGCCACTAATAGTACAGAGAGAAGGAATATGTGCATGGAGTCTGTTACTGTGTGAGATAAATTTGACGGAAGTCCATAAAAAATAACCAAAGAATGAGAAGGAAGAGTACAATGGGTGCAGAATGAAGGCAGAGGTAAAATGGGGTAAATTATTTCACATAAAGAGTCATGAAAAACCTATTAGAGTGGAAGGGAAGATGGGAGGGTGGGCAATGGGCATCATTTGGACCTTACTTTCATCAGCATTGGCTAAAAGACAGAATAACGTAAACAATCAGTTGAATATTGAAATCTATCTTACCCTTCAGTGAAGTAGGAGGGAAGGAGATTAAGTAAAGGGAAGGACAGAAAGGAGGGCAGATGGGGACAGGTGGGAAACAGAAGCAAAACTCTGATGAGGAGGCAAAGGTAAAAGGAGACAGAAGACAAAGAGGAAGAAAAATGAAATAGAACAATTTAATGCATTCCTGAGCAAAAAATCAAAGTTAAATATTTGTGTAATTCACTGTAAATTCATCTGTTTCTGGGGATGTTTTTTTTTTTCCCTTAGGGAGCTCATTTATGTCTAGCCTAATTACTAAGATAATGTTAGTTAACCAGGAAGAGCTACAAAATAGAAAAAAAATTCCCTAAGGAATATTGATGTAAAAAAATTTAATACAATATTAGCAAGGAGATCACAACAGCTAATCTCAAGGACAATACACTATGACCAGGTACGATTTATATTAGCTATGCAGGTTTGGTTCAATAATAGGAAAACTATCAGCATATATAACCACACCAACAATAAAACTACCAGAAATCACATGATTATATCAATAGGTACAGAAAAAGCTTTTGAAAAAATACAACACTGATTCCTATTAAATTCACTAGAGAGCATTGAAATAAATGGAAACTTCCTTAAAAATATAGATAGCATCTATCTAAATCCATCTGCAAGCATTATATATAATGGAAATAATCTAGAAGGATCTCCAGTAAGATTTGGGGTGAAACAAACATGTCCATTATCATTACTATTATTCAATATTGTACTAGAAATGTTATCTTTAGCAATTAGAGAAGAAAAAGAAATTGAAGGAATTAGAATACGGAAAGAAGAAAGTAAGCTATCACTCTTCACAGATGATATAATGGTATACTTAGAGAGTCCTAGATAATGAAAGAAAAAATCTACTTGAAATAATAAACAAAACTTAGCAAATTTACAGGTTATAAAATAAACCCACATAAAACATAAGCATTTCTATACATTGCTAACAAAACCAACCAGCAAGGGATAGAAAGAGAAACTATATTAAAGTTGTTTTAGACATTATAAAACATTTGGAAGTCTATCTGCCAAAACAAACCCAGGAACTATATGAACACAATTAAAAAATACTTTTCACACTAATAAGGTCAGATCTATATAGTTGGAAAAATATCAGTTGCTCGTGGGTAGGCTGAGCTAATATATAAATGATAATTCTAATTAAATTAATTTACTTATTGAGTAAATAAATATCAAATAAAACAACCAAATTATTTTATAGAGCTAGAAAAAATAATTAAAAATGCATTTGAAAAAACAAAAGGTCCAGAATACCATGGAAATTAATGAAAAGTAGTGATAGGGGAGGTGGCCTAGCCATACCAGATCTTAAATTGTGTTATAAAAGAGCAATCATCAAAATTACTTGGTACTGGCTAAGAAAAAGATGGTTGGAATAGGTTAGGTACACAAGACACAGTAGTCAATGACTATAATAATCCACTCTTTGATAAATCCAAAGACTGTAGCTTCTGAAATAAGAACTCACTATTTGATAAAAACTGCTGGGAAACCTGGAAAATGGTATGGCAGAAAATAGGCATCAACATTTTACACCCTATACCAACATAAAGTCAAAATGGGTACACTATTTGGATATAAAGGCTGATAATATAAGCAAATTAGGAGAGCAAGGAACAGTTTAGTTTTCAGATCTATGGAGAAGGGAACATTTATGACCAAACAAGAGGCAGAGAACATTATGAAAGGCAAAATGAATTATTTTCATTGCATTAAATTGAAAAGGTTTTACATGTAGTCAATGCAACCAATTTTATAAGGGAAGCAGAAAACTCGGTAACAATTTTTATAGCCAGTGTCTTTGATAAAGGCCTCATTTATCAAACATACAGATAACTGAGCCAAATTTGTAAGAATAAAAGTTATTCCCAATTGATAAATGTTTCAAAGGATATGAAGAAATAGTTTTCAGATGAAGAAATTAAAGCTATCTAAAGTCATAGAGAAACAACAATGATCTAAATTACTATTGATTAGAGAAATGCAAATCAAAACAACTCTTGAGATACCACATCAAATGAATCAGATTGGCCCAAATAATAGAAAAGGAAAATGATAAATGCTGGAGAAGATGTGGGAAAATTGTAACACTAATACACTGTTGGTATAGTTATGAATTGATTCAACCATTCTGCTGAGCAGTTTGGAACTATGCCCAAAGAGAAACTAATTTAAAACTCAAAAACTTATGGGAGTGAATGTTGAAAACTAAAAATAAATTATTTTTAAAAAGAAAGTTAAAAAAGATAGGGCTACATGTAGTACAATACACCTTTGTAACTTGACTAATGTCCAATATGAAAGTATTTGCAGATCCTATACCAGACGATATGCCATTGTGAAGGGTGAGGGTAGGGAGGAAAAGGAAATTTTAAACTCAAGGGACTATGAAATTGAATCTTGTTAACTAAAAATAAACAAATAAATTAAAAAGACAGGGCTAGTTAAGTGCTCTATTTCTTTTTCTGTTAATCTATACAACTTATATTTTTATAAATATTCATCAATTTAACTAAAATTCTTAAATTTCTTGGGATATATTTTGGCTAAATCACTCTTCATTATTGCTTTGATATACTCTTCTTTGGTGCATAATTCACCATTTTCTTTTCTTTTCTTTTCTTTTTTTTTGGTAATCTGGATTAATTTCTTTTTTCATGAAATTAGTCAAAGCTTTATCAATTTTATTTGTTTTTCCATAAACTAGCTCCTACTATTTATTCTATTTTCATATTTTTGTTTCCCATTTTATTACTCTGATTTTTAGATTTTCTAATTTGTATTTTAATTGGGAAATTTTAAGTTGTTCGGTTTTATGTTCTTTTTAGTTGCATGCCTGATTAATTAATTCCTTCTTTGTGTATTTTTTATTGATATAAGTATTTAGACTTATAATTTTTTTTATTACTTCTTCATCTGCATCCCATAAACCTTCATGTGTTGTCTAATTGTTATTCTCTTTATTGAAATTACCTATTGTTTCTATGGTGTGTTCTTTGATCCATTTGTTCTTTAGGAGTAGATCATTTAGTTTCCAATTAATTTTAATCTATCTTCTTTTTTGCTTTTTATTGAATGAATTTTTGTTTATTAAAATCTTTAAAGTATGCATACAATATTTCTGCTTTTCTCTATTTGGTTGTGAAATTTTTATTTCATAATACTTGTTTAATTTTTTTTTTCGTCAGTTAAATATACCACCTAGAAAACAGCATATTCCTTTCCATTCTCATTATCCCCACCCCACCCCCCTCCAGGGGTCTATCATATCCTTTTTTCCTAAACTTTTATTCAAAACCTCATGTTCTTTTTGTTTATTTTTGGTTATATTTATTCAGTTCTGAGAGGGGAAAATCAAGGTCCACCACTAACAATTTTACTATTTCCTCTTGTAAATAATTTAACTTCTACTTTAAGAATATGGATGCTATACATTTTGGTGCATGTATGTTTAGTGTTGATATTACTTCATTGTTTACAGCAACTTTTAGGAAAATCTAATTTTTCTGCTTATCTATTTTAATTAGATCTATTTTTGCATTTACTTTGTCAGAAATAATGATTTTTACCCCGATTTTTTTTTTTATTCAGCTGACACATAATGGATTCTGCTTCAACTCCTCTTTATGCTGTGTCTTTTATGTGTGACAACTTACCAAATTCTACCTTCTCTTTCCCTCATCCTTCTTTCTCAGCCCTTCATTTTGCTTTTTTGGGTATCATTGCACTATAGTCAACTTAGACACATACACCCTATTTATGTATACTGTTTCACAGTAACCTAGTAATGAGAAAGTTCTTAGGAGTTAGAGGTATTATGTTCCTATATTCGAATGTAAACAGTAAACAATATTGAATCTATTATGATTTCTTTTTCCAATTTCTCTTTTCTGCTTCTCTTGATTCTTGTATTTGAATTCTGATCCTTTCATTAAA
Source organism: Gymnobelideus leadbeateri (assembly GCA_011680675.1). Classification (NCBI taxonomy): domain Eukaryota; kingdom Metazoa; phylum Chordata; class Mammalia; order Diprotodontia; family Petauridae; genus Gymnobelideus; species Gymnobelideus leadbeateri. The sequence goes on from WOXC01001586.1 coordinate 154,300, forward strand.
ATGCCTGAAAGTTCTCAACTTTATTAATTGTCCTATTTTTCCAGAAATATTTATGTTTAGATTTTCTAATTAATTGGGAAAAATAATTCCTCATTACTGTTTTGATTTCCTCTTCATTGGAGGTAGATTCACCCTTTTCATTTTTGATACTCATAATTTGGTTTTCTTTTTTCTTCTTTCTTTTTTTAACATATTGACTAAGGGTCTATCAATTTTATTTTTTTTCATAAAACTAGCTCTTAGTTTTATTTATTAATTCAATAGTTTTCTTAATTTCCATTTTATTAATCTCTCCTTTGGTTTTCAATATTTCTAATTTAGTACTAAATTGGGGATTTTCAATTTGTTCTTTTTCTAGCCTTTTCAATTGCATGTCCAATTCATTGACGTCCCTTCTTTCTGGTTTAATCAAGTATTCACTCAGGGATATAAAACTTTACCTAAAAACTGCCTTTAATGCATCCCACAAATTTTGATATATAGTCTCATTATTATCATTCTCTTGAATGAAATTATTGATTGTTTCTATAATTTCTTGTTTGACCCATCCATTCTTTAGGATTAAATTGTATAATTTCCAATTAGTTTTTAATCTATTTTTCCAAGGCCATTTATTGCATACAATTTTATTGCATCATGATCTGAGAATGATGCATTTAATATTTCTGCCTTTCTGCATTGAATTGTGAGGTTTTTATGCCCTAGTACATGGTCTATTTTTGAGTATGTACCCTGTACTGCTGAGAAGAAAGTAAATTCCTTTTTATCCCCATTCAGTTTTCTCCAGAGATCCAACATATCTAGTCTCTCTAAAATTCTATTCACCTCCTTAACATCTTTCTTGTTAATTTTGAGTTTAGATTTATCAAGTTCAGAAGGGGGGGTTTAAGGTCCCCCACTAGTATAGTTTTACTATCTATTTCTTCTTCTAATTCATTTAACTTCTCCTCTAGGAATTTGGCTGCTATATCACTTGGTGCATATATATTAAGTAATGATATTGCTTCATTCTAGATGGTGCCTTTTAGCAGGATATAGTTTCCTTCCTTATCTCTTTTAATTAGATCTATTTTTGCTTTTGCTTTATCTGAGATAAGTATTGCTACCCCTGCTTTTTTTACTTTAGCTAAGGCATAATAAATTCTACTCCTACCTTTTACCTTTAGCCTGTGGGTATCCCTTTGTTTCAAATGTGTTTCTTGTAGACAGCATATTGTAGGATTATGGTTTTTAATCCATTCTGCTATCTGCCTCTGTTTTATGGGAGAGTTCATCCCATTCACATTCACAGTAATGATAACTATCTGTCTCTTCCCCTCCATCCTATTCCCTCCCCTGTTTATGTTTTTGTATCTTCCTTGTCCCTTCCCCTCCTTGAAATTTTCCCTCGGCACCACCCCCTCCCTCAGTGTTCCCACCCCGACCAGACTTACTGGGCAGTTTCCTGGGCTGGATTCTGCCACACTCCCTCTCCAAGTGGACTTTTTCACTCCAGAATCTGTTCAGATTCACTTTTTCAGGTTTTGTGAAGGTGGAGCTTACCAAGTACCAAGGTTACTGCTTCTTTTTTGCCATCTATTTTGAAAACATGTTTCACCATAATTGTTTTAATTTGTATTTTGTTTCACCAAACTGCCAAGACATTGACTCTGTCCCCCACCCCTTCTCTCTCTCTCTCTCTCTCTCTCCCTCCTTCCCTCCCTCCCTCCCTCCCTCTCTCTCTCTCTCTCTCTCTCTCTCTCTCTCCTCCACACACACACACAAACTCTCTCTCTCTCTCTCTCTCTCTTTCACACACACACACACACAAACCCCCTCTCTCTCTCTCTCTCTCTCTCTCTCTCTGTCACACACACACACAGATAAGTTAAAAGTGATAGATATAAATGTTGACTATTGTTCATGATTGTCATTTCCTTATAATTTCATCCATTTTCATTGAAGATTTTTGAGCATGGAGTTAATTGTATGTTTATTGATAGCATAATCTTGAGTACTGAAGAAAAGTTGCTATTGCTTTTAATTTTACCAATCTGTGACTTCACATTTAATGAATCAACTCAAAAAAAAAATAGTAAGTTCCACATATGTGGGCACAGACAGGTACACACAAGAGCAGGTGGTGCAACTATTATTTGCTCAATTTCACAAGATAATGCAATTGAGGGTCATATAACTTTGTGGCTTGCTCAAGGTCATAGTGTTACTCATTGGTGGATAAAGGACTTCAGTCCAAATTTCTTGGTTCTAAGTCCATTGCTCTTTCCAGGGCACCATGCATGCTTTCAAGTTAAGCCTTTTTATAAATTCTTGCCACTGTCAGGGCACTTTTATTGCCCAGTAAATCTAAAAAAAAAAACAATTTCTCTGCTTCCAGTGTATCTTAGCCAAAACATTTACTTGAACTTGTAACTGCATTATGATTGATTGGAAACCTCAGATATTTGAGCTGTGAGTAAAATACAGCAATTTAAAGGAATTCAGTAACTTATTCCAGTGATAGTAACTCATCCTAAAAGACACATAGCAGAAAGCATAAAGCAATCAGAACCTCACAATTCCTCTCTTTCTTTAGAAGCAATCTCTTCTCCTACATTTCCTTTTATTGTAGGAGTGTGAGTTGAAGAACATATGACTTGAAGGGAATATTGACCTTGTATTCTCTGAGTCAAAAAAGCCCAAAACACAAAAACAAAAAACAAACAAAAAACAAACAAAAATACCCTTTTGATTCTTTGTTATGTTTGGCACTAAAAAGTGTCAGAAATGTTAGGTCTCTGTAATTCACATTGCAGCAGTAGTTTTTATACCTAGTGGTGCCTCCAAAATTTTCAGCTCTCTTCCCCATAGACTATCATGAATACTTTGAAGGCGGGTTCTCTGGGTAAAGTATATAGCAGGCCCCAGAGAATCTGTTTTGTCACCAGCCTAAGTAAACAATATTGCTTCAGAGGTCTAAGATGTTTTTCCCTAGACAGCAAAATGGTGCAGGTCTTGCAAACCAAAGAAATACACTATGAGATGTGTTTGGGAAATAGAAAAAGAAAGGAAGAGGAAAAAGAAAGGAAGGAAGGAAGGAAGGAAAGAAAGAAGGAAAAAATAAGGAAGAAGGGAAAGAAAGAAGGAAGGAAATAGGTAAGAAAAGAAGAAAGGAAAAGAAAGAATGAATGAAAGAGATGAAAGAAAATACATTTTAATGAAGTATACTGATGTATTTATGTGTGCATATACATATATGTATGTTTGTATGTGTCTCTGGAGAAAGAGATCATACTACATTTTAAAGTTCCTTATGCATTTTAACTTAATAGAATACAATTTTTATTTTTTTTGTTATTTCAACCAAATGCAAAATAAGAAAATAGAAACAAATCTTAATGTTAAAACTTTAAATACATAATAAGAAAAAAACCTGTGGTATGTACAGTAGAACACAAGACATGATTCAAAATATAAAAAAAATAAATTTCCAATTCAAGAAAGCCTGTATAAAATGCTACACATTGTGTTCAGAGCTGTTCATATTTTCTTTATTTCCTTTTAGGTTTTATTTTGTTCTCTGTTGTGCACTTTTTGCTTTGTTCTTTTCCCCCTTTCTGCTATGTATATGTACATTTGTACACACTTGTTTGTGTGTGTATAAATATATATATATATGTGTGTGTGTGCATATATATACATATTACATATCTATAATTCATATATAGGCATACATGCATATACACACAAGCATACAGACATACATATAGGTAGATATCTATAATCATAGATATATATACACATATACATTCACATGCATCTATCTAAGACTATACTATACTTGTTTATTATCTGTTTCTTTGAAGGTGGATAAAATGTTCCTTCATAAGTCCAAGTCTTTCCATGGTTTTCTAAATCCACCAACTCATCATTTCCTACACCACAGCAATATTTTGACCTTATACTGTCTAATTATTCTAAATATTCTTAATATTGGTTAATATCACTGACACTGTGTATATCCCTATTTTTCTCTTTTGCTGTAACCTATTTTATCTTCAAGTTTGTCTGGGGTTATGATTTGATCCTTGCTTTTATTCCCTGAATAAATTCTACTTATGATCTTATTTTTTGTTTGTATGTATCTCTTATTTCATATCCCTCCTTACTCCTCTACTTTAATATTACCCACTACCCTTCCCTCATAATATTTAAACTACACACCTTCAAAGATCCTTCCCTTGTCCTCTCCACCCCCCTTTCCTCTATCATGTTCCCCAAACCTCTTATTTCTTTATACATTTAGAAAGACTGGAGAGGATTCTGGGGAGATGGTGGAGTAGATCAGAAAATTCCAAGCTCTCTAGTTTTCCTCCACAAATGAGACAAAGTAGTGTCTCAGAGAGAACATAATGTAGTAAAAATAAACAAGAGTTGGGGCACAGCCAGGGTCATTCTGGGACAATTGGGAGAACATTCAAAGAAAAGTCCCAAGACCAAGGTTTGGTATCTGTGAAAAGGAAAACCTCCAGGCTAATTCCTACAAAATTCCTGCAGGGAGTCCTGCAGCTTGCTGGGTTGGGAGGTAGGCTTGTTCTCAGTCACAGGAACTTTCACATCCCAGACAGTCTGGAAACCCTAGTGGAGCCAGGGAATATTAAGGAACCCTTTACTGATAAGAAATGCCAGACCCAGCTGTGTTGCCAAGAGGAGAATCTAGGTGAGTAGGAACCAGCATAGCCTGGTGAGTAAAGAAGCAGTGAGGCAGTGATACTACTGGCTATTGTCAGTTTCTGGAGGGCAGAATGTTTTATTTTAGCTCCAAGCCAGAGGAGAGAACTGAAGGGGGATCTGGGACCAAAAAGCTTGTGCCCCATAACACAAGAGCTGATAATAAAAAAAAAAGCTGCTATGAGAAAAAGAGGGAGAGAGAGGGAGACACACACACACACACACACACACACACACACACACACACACACAGAGGGAGAGAGAGAGAGAGAGAGAGAGAGAGAGAGAGAGAGAGAGAGAGAGCAAGTAAAGGAGTAAGAATCCAAACATAGGAAGTTAATATGGGAATAGAGAGGACTAGGGTTAATCTTCGGAGGAAGATACTGAAATTAAAACAGAATGTCCTACTCCCAAGGAGTAAAATTAAATGGTCACCTGCCCAAAAATAATTCACAGAAGAATCTCAAAAAAACCCTTAAAATCAAATGACAGAGGGGCAGCTAGGTGGCAGTGAGTAAGAGCATCAGCCCTGGAGTCAGGATGACCTAGGATGCATCCTGGCCTCAGAAAATGAGCACCCACTAATTTTTAAATTATCTCTCCTGGATCAATTTTCCAGGTCAGTGGTTTTTCCCATGAGATATTTCACATTGCCTTCTGATTTTTCAATTGCTTGGATCTAACAGCATCTTGATTTCGGATAAAATCACTAGCTTCCATTTGCTCCAGTCTAATTTTAAAGGAATGAATCTCTACAGTGAGGTTTTGAGATTGTTTTTCCATCTGGCAAAATTGGCTTTTTAAGGCATTCTTCTCATTGACTTTTTGAGCCTCTTCTGCCACTTGAGTTACTCTATTTTTAAGATGTTATTTTCCTCAGTCAGGTTGTTGACTATCATTTTATACTTTTCCTGCATCCTTCTCATTTCTCTTCCAAATTTTTCCTTCACTTCTCTTATTTGGTTTTTAAGATCCTTCTTAATGTCCTCTGTGGCCTGTAACCCAGTCATATTTTCATTTGAGGCTTTTGGTGCAGGATTTCTGACCTCAAATACCTCCTTCTGTTCCATGTTTTGATCCTCTTTGCCCCCCAAACAGGAGTCTAATGTTGCCTTTTTCTGTTTATTTTGTTTCCTTTGCCTAGTTGGGTGCCCTCCCTGAAGCCCTGACAGAATCAAATTAGGGAATGGACCAGGTGGGGGGTGGGATGGCTGGGATGGAAATATAGTGAGTTTTTTACAGTATATCTACTATGGTAATGTTTTGCATAGCTATACATGTACAACATATACTGAATTGCTTATCTTCCCAGCAGGAGTGGGTGACAAGGGACGAAGGGAATAGATCTGGGATTCAAAGTTTTAAAATTAAATGTTTCTAATACACACACACACACACACACACTTGTATATACATATATATACACATATATGTATATATACATACGTACATATACATATATGCATATATATGTACATTTGTATATATGTATATATACATATGTGCATATGTATATATGTGTATATATATACATATACTAGTATTAATACTATTTTGCATGTAACTGGGAGATAAAATGTGCAGGCACTGGGGCACAGAGTTTCACCTTGCCCTAATGGAAAAGTCAAAGGAGGTAGGGGAGAAGATATGGGAGAGAGCAGGTTGGATGAGGGGATATTCTGTGGGACTGCTATTCTGGGGTGGTGGGTAGGGGAAAAATGGGGGAAAATCGTAACTCAAAATCTGGCAGAAATGAGTGATGTAAACCAGAAGTTAATAAAGTATTTGGGGATAAGAAAAAAAGAAAAGAAAATGAGCACCCACATATAAATAATGACTGGCTGTGTAACCTTGAGCAAGTTACTTAACCCCAATTGCTTTAAAGATGTCAAGTGACAGAGATTAAGGAAAAATTAAAGAAAAAATAAAAATAATCCAAGAAGAACAAGAATGAAGACTTTCAAAAAGAAAGTTTAAAAAATTAGAAATGGAGATCCAGAATCTTAAGGAAGAAAATGAATACTTTAAAATTAGAACTGGCCAAGGGGAAATCAGTGAACTTATAAGAGACCAAGAAATAATAAAACAAAATATAAAGAATGAAAAAACAGAAGATAATATGAAACATCTCATAGAAAACCAACAAACAGGGGGCGGAGCCAAGATGGCGGAAAGGAAGCAGTAACCTCGCTGAGCTCCTTTGTCACTAAGTCCAAAAGGGTAAATCTGAGCGGATTCCGGAGTGACGGAGCCCAGTGGAAGACAGAGTGTGGCAGAATCCAGCACAGGAGGTTGCCCAGAGTGCCCGCACAGGTCGAGCGCAGAGCGCGTGGGGTCTGCACAGCTCAGACCTAAGAGCAGGCAAGCAGAATACACCAGAGAGAGAAAAAGCCCCAGCCTGCAGACTTACCAAGGACGAATCGCAGTCATCTCGCAGAGGGAACGGATCATTGGATGGCAAAGTAAATTCTAGCTGCTCCGATCCTCCCATCCCTCCTTCATGGAGCAGAAAACCCAAAGATAAGTCTCCCACCCAGACTGAAACCCCAAGTTAATGGAAATAGCCTCAGGCTTGAGAATCTCCAAGAAAGGGTGTAACTGAGACAGCCAGGAATCTGAAGAGAAGAGAGGGAGGGGACCCAACTAGCCCCACCTCACCTCACCAACAAAAGCCTACTTATAGCCCAGGGGTATAGAGGCAGAAATCTGAAGTGGTCAGACTCAACCCCACCTACACATCTACATTCCTCACTGACTTCCCTGACTTAGCCATAAACTAGCCACCCAGAGGTATTCAAAGTCAAGGATCAGGCCCCAAACTCATAGCCTGAGACACTAAGAAACAGGAAGTCACAATGGGAAGGAAGGAAGCTGAAAAGGAGAAGGGGAAGGCAAGAAAGTCTATTCGAGCATACTATGCAGGGCAAGAACAACAAAACACACAGGACAATATAGACTCTCTGCCCACACCAGAGACCACAGAAGGAAACATGATCTGGTCTCAAGCCCAAATAGCATTCCTGGAGGAGCTTAAGAAAAATTTTAAAGACCAAATCAGGGAGGCAATGACCAACTTGGAAAAAGAAAATACCTCCCTAAAAAAGGAACTTCAAAAACTTATTGAAGACCATAATTCACTAAAAATTAGATACAACCAAACTGAAACTCAGAACTCTATGATGCAGCAGGAGTCAATCGAAAAAAACAAGATGATCGAAAAATTGCAAGAAAATGTAAAATATCTCACTGGAAAAATAACTGACCTAGAGAACAGATCCAGGAGAGACAACCTAAGAATTATTGGTCTACCAGAAAGCCATGATGAGAAAAGCAGTCTAGACAACATCCTCCAAGAGATTGTCAAAGAAAACTGTCCTGAGGTCCTGGAATCAGAAGATAAAATAGCTATTGATAGAATTCACCGGACTCCTCCTGAAAGAGATCCCAAACTGAAAACTCCAAGAAATATAGTAGCCAAATTCCAGAATTATAAGATTAAAGAAAAAATTCTACAAGCAGCCAAAAAGAAACAATTCAAATATCGAGGAACTACAGTTAGGATCACACAGGACCTAGCAGCTTCTACATTAAAAGAGCGGAGGGACTGGAATTTGATATTTCGTAGGGCAAGAGAGCTAGGACTACAACCAAGGATTAACTACCCGGCAAAACTGAGCATAATCTTTCAGGCAAGGAGATGGACGTTTAATGAAGTAAGGGACTTCCAGACTTTCCTAATGAAAAAGCCAGAGCTCAATGGAAAATTTGATCTCCAATTACAAGACTCCAGAAGAACATAAAAAGGTAAACAAGGGGAACATAGACTCACACATGCAGAAGTGCACATACCCACACCCACAAACACAAGCTCATTACTTGGGATGCAACAAGAGCAAAATGTTCACATCCCTATATGTGGAGCTGATAACTGTCAATATTTGAAATCTCTATGATTATCATGACCTGCAAAAGGGTTATACTTAGAGGGTGTGGGTATGAATGCACTAACATGGAGTCTAAAAAAAAAAGACTATTAAGGGGATCAATGGTACTGTAATGGGAAAAAGGAAAGGATGAGCTAGGAAAAGGTAAAATATGCCATCTGAAGAGGCATCAAAACACACTATAGAAGAAGGGAAAGTAAGAGGGAGAGGAACATCATTTAAACACTATTCTCACTGGTTCTGGTTCAAAGAAGGATCAAATTAATCAGTGAAGTTTAAGAATCTAACGTGAATAGACACATAAATTCATTAAATAGAGGAATTGGAGGGAGGGAGAGGAGCATTGTTTGAAATTTACTCTCATTGGTTTGGAATCAAACGGGGAGTAATTTACTCTGATAAGTATAAAAATTTGTTGTGTCCTATAGATAGTGGGAGGGTAAGGGGGGGGGTGAAAAGGAGGAGACTAAAGGGAGGGATTATAAGGGAGGGAAATAGTAGTAAGGGGAGAGGGTAGGTTAAGAAGGGGGGTCACTGGGTGGGAACACTGAGGGAGGGGGTGGTCAAAAGGGAAAACTTCAAGGAGGGGAAGGGAGAAGGAAGAAACAAAAACATAAACAGGGGAGGGAATAGGATGGAAGGGAAGAGACAGATAGTCATCATTACTGTGAATGTGAATGGGATGAACTCTCCCATAAAACAGAGGCGGATAGCAGAATGGATTAAAAACCATAATCCTACAATATGCTGTCTACAAGAAACACATTTGAAACAAAGGGATACCCACAGGGTAAAGGTAAAAGGTTGGAGTAAAATTTATTATGCCTCAGCTAAAGTAAAAAAAGCAGGGGTAGCAATACTTATCTCAGATAAAGCAAAAGCAAAAATAGATCTAATTAAAAGAGATAAGGAAGGAAACTATATCCTACTAAAAGGCACCATCGAGAATGAAGCAATATCACTACTTAATATATATGCACCAAGTGGTATAGCATCCAAATTCCTAGAGGAGAAGTTAAAGGAATTAGAGGAAGAAATAGATAGCAAAACTATACTAGTGGGGGACCTTAATCTTCCCCTCTCTGAACTCAATAAATCTAACCTCAAAATAAACAAGAAAGAAGTTAAGGAGGTGAATAGAATCTTAGAGAGACTAGATATGATAGATCTCTGGAGAAAACTGAATGGGGATAAAAAGGAATTTACTTTCTTCTCAGCAGTGCATGGTACATACTCAAAAATAGACCATGTACTAGGGCATAAAAACCTCACAATCCAGTGCAGAAAGGCAGAAATAGTAAGCGCATCATTCTCAGATCATGATGCAATAAAAATTATATGCAATAAAGGGCCATGGAAAGATAGACTAAAAACTAATTGGAAACTAAACAATTTAATCCTAAAAAATTGGTGGGTCAAAGAAGAAATTATAGAAACAATCAATAATTTCATTCAAGAGAATGATAATAATGAAACAACATACAAAAATTTGTGGGATGCACTAAAGGCAGTTCTCAGGGGTAGTTTTATATCCCTGAGTGCATACTTAATTAAAGCAGAGAGAAGGGAGGTCAGTGAATTGGACATGCAATTGAAAAAGCTAGAAAAAGAACAAATTGAAAATCCCCAATTTAGTACTAAATTAGAAATACTGAAAACCAAAGGTGAGATTAATAAAATTGAAATTAAGAAAACCATTGAATTAATAAATAAAACCAAGAGCTGGTTTTATGAAAAAATCAACAAAATTGATAGACCCTTAGTCAATATGATAAAAAAAAAGAAAGAAGAAAACTAAATTATGAGTATCAAAAATAAAAAGGGTGAATCTACCTCCAATGAAGAGGAAATCAAAAAAATAATGAGGAATTATTTTTCCCAATTGTATGCACATAAATATGACAATCTTAGTGAAATGGATGAATATTTACAAAATCACAAATTGCCCAGATTAACTGAAGAGGAAGTGAATTACCTAAATAACCCCATCTCAGAAAAAGAAATCAAACAAGCCATCAATGAACTCCCTAGGAAAAAATCTCCAGGGCCAGATGGGTTCACTAGTGAATTCTATCAAACATTTAAAGAACAATTGATTCCAATACTCTACAAACTATTTGGGAAAATTAGTGAAGAAGGAGTCCTACCAAACTCTTTCTATGACACAAATATGGTACTGATTCCTAAATCAGGAAGAGATAAAACAGAGAAAGAAAATTATAGACCAATCTCCCTCATGAATTTAGACGCAAAAAATTTAAATAAAATATTAGCCAAAAGACTCCAACAACTTATCACAAAAATAATACACCCTGATCAGGTAGGATTCATTCCAGGAATGCAAGGATGGTTTAATATTAGGAAAACCATCAATATAATTGAGCATATCAACAACAAAACTAGCAAAAACCACATGATCATCTCAATAGATGCAGAAAAGGCTTTTGACAAAGTACAACATCCATTCCTATTAAAAACACTAGAAAGTATAGGAATAAATGGAGCCTTCCTTAAAATAGTTGCTAGCATCTATTTAAAACCATCAGCAAGTATTATATGCAATGGGGATAAACTAGAAGCCTTTCCAATAAGATCAGGAGTGAAACAAGGGTGTCCACTATCACCCCTCTTATTCAATCTGGTACTTGAAACGTTAGCAGTAGCAATTAGAGAAGAAAAAGAAATCAAAGGAATCAAATTAGGCAAAGAAGGGACCAAGCTGTCACTCTTTGCAGATGATATGATGATATACTTAGAGAATCCTAGAGAATCAAGTAAAAAATTACTTGAGACAATAAATAAATTTGGCAAAGTTGCAGGATATAAAATAAACCCACATAAATCCTCAGCATTCCTGTACATCTCTAATAAAACTCAACAGCAAGAGATAGAAAGAGAAATCCCATTTAAAGTCACTGTAGACATTATAAAATATTTGGGAATCTACTTGCCAAAACAAACCCAGAATCTATATGATCACAACTACAAAACACTTCTCACAGAAATAAAATCAGATCTAAATAGTTGGAAAAATATCAATTGCTCGTGGCTGGGTCGAGCTAATATAATAAAAATGACAATTTTACCCAAACTAAACTATATATTTAGTGCCATACCAATCAATTTACCAAAAAACTACTTTGTAGAGTTAGACAAAATAATAACAAAATTTATTTGGAAAAACAAACGGTCTAGAATATCAAGGGAATTAATGAAAAGAAATGCTAGGGAAGGTGGACTAGCTATGCCAGATCTTAATCTGTATTATACAGCAGCAGTCATCAAAACTGCTTGGTACTGGCAGAGGTGTAGAGTAGTGGATCAATGGAATAGATTAGGTGCAGGAGACCCAGCAGTTAATGAATATAGCAATCTATTGTTCGATAAACCCAAAGACCCCAGTTTTTGGGATAAGAATGCACTATTTGACAAAAACTGCTGGGAAAACTGGAATACAGTATGGCAGAAACTGGGCATAGATCACTATCTAACACCATATACCAAAATCAAGTCTAAATGGGTGCATGATCTAGGTGTAAAGGATGATACTGTAAGCAATTTGGGAAAGCAAGGAATAGTTTACCTGACAGATCTGTGGAGAGGGGAAGATTTTAGGACCAAACAAGAATTAGAGAGCATTATAAAATGCAAAATGGATAATTTTGATTACATTAAATTGAAAAGCTTCTGCACAAACAAAGCCAATGTAACCAAGATCAAGAGGGAGGTGGGAAATTGGGAAAGAATTTTTACAACCTGTGTCTCTGATAAAGGACTCATTTCTAAAATTTATAGAGAATTGAGCCAAATCTATATGAATACAAGTCATTCCCCAATTGAGAAATGGTCAAAGGATATGAATAGGAAGTTTTCAGAGAAAGAAATTAAAGATATCTATAAGCATATGAAGAAATGCTCTAAATCACTATTAATTAGAGAAATGCAAATCAAAACAACTCTGAGATACCACATCTCTCCAGTCAGATTGGCTAAGATGACAAAACAAGAAAGTGACAAATGCTGGAGAGGATGTGGGCAAATTGGAACGCTAATACATTGCTGGTGGAGTTGTGAACTTATCCAACCATTCTGGAGAGCAATCTGGAATTATGCCCAAAGGATTATAAATAATTTCATACCCTTTGACCCAGCCATACCACTCCTAGGGTTATATCCCAAAGAGATCATAGTAGTGGGAGGAAGAACCATATGTACAAAAATATTTTTAGCAGCCCTTTTTGTGGTTGCAAAGAATTGGAAACTAAAGGAGTGCCCATCAATTGGGGAATGGCTAAACAAGTTGTGGTATATGAATGTAATGGAATTTTATTGTGCTATAAGAAACGAGGAGGTGACGGATTTCATAATTACCTGGAGAGACTTATACAAACTGATGCTGAGCGAGAAGAGTAGAATCAGAAGAAATTTGTATACAATCACAGACATACCATATCTGTGACGACCAACTATGACAGACTGGACTCTTTTCAGCAATGCAGTGATATAAGTTAATCCCGAATGACTCAAGAAAGTGAGAAATGTGCCATCCAGAGATATAACTAGAAAGAACTGAGCCTGAATCCTGATGGAAGCAAACTAAATGATCTTGTTCTTCTCATTGTTTGGTTGTACTTCTTCCTTACCATCTTTCATCCCACCTAGTACAATATGCCTTTGTAATTGGAATAATGTTTAATATGAATGCATTTGCAGACCCTATACTGTACTATATGATGTCATGAGGGGAGGGGGGAGGGAAGTAAAGGAAATTTGAAAATCAAAAAAAAAAAAAAAAAAGAAAACAAACAAACAAACAATTGATCTGGAGAAAAGATAAAAGAGAAAACATCAGAATAATCAGACTTCCTGAAAGACATGATAGAAAAAAAGATCTTGATAATAACAGGAAATAAAGAAAAATTTAAGTTTTTTTATTTTTTTCTGATTTTATTTTTTTAGAACAAGAGGGGAAAGTCAGAAAAACAAAGACCTAATCAGCACCTAAAAAGATCTTACAAGGAAAAAACTACAGGAATATAATAGTCAAATTCTGAAACTCTCAGTTTGAGGAGAAAATATTATGAGCAATGACAACAACAACAAAATATGATGGTGCCACAATTAGAATCAGCAGTAACACTAGAAGACCAGTGGTCTTGCCGCTATATAGATTGAAGAGCAATAGAAATGGGTTGGCAGCTGAAAATGATATACACAACAAAGTTAAGCATAGTCCTGAATGATAAGAAATAAGCATTTAATTAATTGCCAGACTTTGGGATTTTGGGGTTTGATTGTTTTTTTTTTTTCAAAAGAAAATTAAATCTTTTTTTTATTTTTAATTTTTTCCCAAAATTTTATTTTAGACTCAAACACCAGAACATAGGGAATTAAAAACAAAAACAAAAACAAGAAAAACACATATCATAAACTTAAGTATTGGAACTTAAATACCAAATTAGAAATAAATAAAAGCATGTCATGTGTAGAGCAAAACAGGTGAGGATTCACAATATGTAACAATAAATTTTCATCTCAAGAGAGCGTATATTAGGGGCGGCCAGGTGATGCAGTGAATACAGCAATGGCCATGGTGTCAGGAGCACCTGAGTTCAAATCCAGCCTCAGACACTTAACACAAAAACTAGCCCTGTGACCTTGGGCAAGTCACTTAACCCCAATTGTAATCCCCAAAAAAGGCAAAAAAAGCCTATATGATAAATAATACATGTTGTACTGAGAACTGTCCATATATGCTTCCTTGTGAAATTTCTTTTATTCACTGCTGTGCACTTTTTTACTTTGTTCTTTTTTCCTCTCCTCCAAATCCTCCCCAGAAGACCACAATAAAGTTTAAATACTTTTCTCTATAGGGATAGATATATACATACACATATATGTATATACATACATACATACATAGATACATTTCCAAACCGATTCTACTCTTGATCTTTGTTTTTTTGTATATGTGTATCTCTTCTTTCCTATCCATACTGCTCCCTCTACTTTATTTTACCCACTACCTTGCCCTCCTATGACTTGTCTACCCCGCTACAAGGAACCCTCCCCTATCCTCCTGTACCCATAAATCTAAATACTCGTTTATAACCCTATTAACCTATTCTCTCACCTTCCCGTCTAAAGAACCCTAACTTGTCCTATCTCCCCTACCTATGACCCTACCATTTTGTTTCTTCTGAATTTAGAAGACTTTACTACTAATCTAAATTGTTTCCTCTTACACCCAATCCTGATGAAAGTAAGTTACCAGAACTACCAGCCCTCTTCCCCATTCCTATATATCTTTTACTCTTTGAAATGTGTTGCAAGACCTGTAGTCCTTTAATGTTTAT
Organism: Gymnobelideus leadbeateri; assembly: GCA_011680675.1. Taxonomy (NCBI): domain Eukaryota; kingdom Metazoa; phylum Chordata; class Mammalia; order Diprotodontia; family Petauridae; genus Gymnobelideus; species Gymnobelideus leadbeateri. The sequence continues at coordinate 169,310 of WOXC01001586.1, forward strand.
GCTGCTAGGTTATGGGTAATTCTAATTCTAGCACAATCATATTCATCCATTCATTCGTTTACTTATTCATTCATTCATTTATTTATTTATCTATCTATTTATTTATTTATCCAAATGCTTTAACTTCTGGTTTACATCATTTATTTCCACCAGATTTTGAGTTACTATTTTTCCCCATTTTTCCCCTACCCACCATCCCAGAATAACAGTCCCACAGGATATCCAATCATTCAACCTGCTCTCTCCCATATCTTCTCCCATATCCCTTTTGACTTTTCCATTAGGATAATTTGACTCTCTGTGACCCAATGCCTGCACATTTTATCTCCCAATTACATGAAAAATAGTATTAATAAAAGTATTCATATATATTTGAAAGATTTAATTTTAAAACTTTAAATCCCAGATCCATTCCCTTGATCCCTTGTCACCCACTCCTGCTGGGAAGATAAGCAATGCCGTATATGGTGTACATGTATAGCTATGCAAAACATTACCATAGTATATATATGGCCTCCCCTCCATCATCCCCCCTCTCATTCCCCTTCCCCTTACTCTCCTGGGTAAGATGTCCCATTTAGTATATATGTGATTATCTCCCTGAGCCAGATTCAATGAGAATATTTTTTTTCTTTTTGCCTTTCTGTTCTTCCCCTCCCCTGAAACTACTTCCCCTTGCCTCTTCTACATGAGATAGCTTATACTACCCTGTCTCTCCCCATCTCCTCTTGCCACTTTCCTCTTTCACTTCTTAACTTCACCCAAGTATCATCCCTTCCCACTAAATTCAAACTGTGCCCTCTATCCATGTATAACTGGAAACATATATACACACATTCACAAGTGTATTCATATGCCCATATACCCTTCTTCAGTTATTTTCATACTAAGAAAGGTTTCATCAGTCACCGTTATTGTTTTTCCATGTAGGAATGTAAATAGTTCAACTTTGATAAGTTCCTTTTGATTTCTTTTCCCCGGTTACCTTCTCAAGTATCTCTTGCTTCTTGTGTCTGAATAACAAATTTTCAATTCAACTCTGGTTTTTTTCCTCAAGAATGCTTGAAAGTGGGCGGAGCCAAGATGGTGGAAAGGAAGCAGTAACCTCACTGAGCTCTCAAAGGGTGAATCTGAGCGGATTCCGGAGTGACAGAACCCACTGGAAGACAGAGTGTGGCAGAACCCAGCCCAGGAGGTTGCCCAGTGTGTCCACGCAGGTCGAGCACAGAGCATGTGGGGTCTGCACAGCTCAGACCTAAGAGCAGACAAGCAGACTACACCAGAAAGAGAAAAAGCCCCAGCCTGCAGACTTACCAAAGACGAATTGCAGTCATCTCGTAGAGGGAACAGACCATTGGAGCTAGGTAGGAGAGTCTGGCTCCCAGTGGAGAGAGTGGCTTCTCAGGCTGCATTCAACCCCCAGCCTGGAAGTTTAGAAACTGCCTGCCTGTATAATACAGGGGCTGGAATGGCAAAGTAAATTCTAGCTGCTCAGATACTCCCATCCCTCCTTCATGAAGCAGAAAACCCAAAGAAATGTCTCCCACCCAGATTGAAACCCCAAGTTTGTGGCAATAAGCCCCACCACACCTCACCAACAAAAGCCTACTTATAGCCCAGGGGTATAGAGGCAGAAATCTGAAGTGGTCAGACTCATCCCCACCTACACACCTACATTCCTCACTGACTTCCCTGACTTAGACATAAACTAGCCACCCAGAGGTATTCAAAGTCAAGGATCAGGCCCCAAACTCATAGCCTGAGACACTAAGAAACAGGAAGTCACAATGGGAAGGAAGGAAGCTGAAAAGGAGAAGGGGAAGGCAAGAAAGTCTATTCGAGCATACTATGCAGGGCAAGAACAACAAAACACACAGGACAATATAGACTCTCTGCCCGCACCAGAAACCACAGAAGGAAACATGATCTGGTCTCAAGCCCAAATAGCATTCCTGGAGGAGCTTAAGAAAAATTTTAAAGACCAAATCAGGGAGGCAGTGACCAACTTGGAAAAAGAAAATACCTCCTAAAAAAGGAACTTCAAAAACTAACTGAAGACCATAATTCGCTAAAAATTAGATACAATCAAACTGAAACTCAGAACTCTATGATGCAGTAGGAGTCAATAAAAAAAAAAAAAAAACGATAGAAAAATTGGAAGAAAATGTAAAATATCTCACTGGAAAAATAACTGACCTAGAGAACAGATCCAGGAGAGACAACTTAAGAATTATTGGTCTACCAGAAAGTCATGATGAAAAAAGCAGTCTAGACAACATCCTCCAAAAGATTGTCAAAGAAAACTGTCCTGAGGTCCTGGAATCAGAAGATAAAATAGCTGTTGATAGAATTCACATGACTCCTCCTGAAAGAGATCCCAAACTGAAAACTCCAAGAAATATAGTAGCCAAATTCCAGAATTACAAGATTAAAGAAAAAATTCTACAAGCAGCCAAAAAGAAACAATTCAAATATCCAGGAACTACAGTTAGGATCACACAGGACCTAGCAGCCTCTACATTAAAAGAGTGAAGGGACTGGAATTTGATATTTCGTAGGGCAAGAGAGCTAGGACTACAACCAAGGATTAACTACCCTGCAAAACTGAGCATAATCTTTCAGGCAAGGAGATGGACGTTTAATGAAGTAAGGGACTTCCAGACTTTCCTGATGAAAAAGCCAGAGCTCAATGGAAAATTTGATCTCCAATTACAAGACTCCAGAAAGACATAAAAAGGTAAACAAGGGAAACACAGGCTCACACATGCATAAGTGCACACACCCACACCCACAAACACACGCTCATTACTTGGGATGCAACAAGAGCAAAATGTTCACATCCCTATAAGTGGAGCTGATAACTGTCAATATTCGAAATCTTTATGATTATCATGACCTTCAAAAGGGTTATACTTAGAGGTTATACTTACGGTATGAATGCTCTAACATGGAGTCTAAAAAAAAAAGACTATTAAGGGGATCAAAGGTACTGTAATGGGAAAAAGGAAAAGATGAGCTAGGAAAAGGTAAAATATGCCATCTGAAGAGGCATCAAAACACACTATAGAAGAGGGGAAAGAAAGAGGGAGAAGAATATCATTTCAACACTATTCTCACTGGTTCTGGTTCAAACAAGGATCAAATTAATTAGTGAAGTTTAATATTCTAACGTGAATAGACACATAAATTCATTAAATAGAAGAAAAGGAGGGAGGGAGAGGAGCACTGTTTGAAATTTACTCTCATTGGTTTGGAATTAAACAGGGAGTAATATACTCTGATAAGTATAAAATTTTTTTGTGTCCTATAGATAGTGGGAGGGTAAGGAGGGGTGAAAAGGAGGAGACTAAAGGGAGGGATTAGAAGGAAGGGAAACAGTAATAAGGGAGAGGGTAGGTTAAGAAGGGGGGTCACTGGGTGGGAACACTGAGGGAGGGGGCGGTCAAAAGGGAAAACTTCAAGGAGGGGAAGGGAGAAGGAAGAAACAAAAACATAAACAGGGGAGGGAATAGGATGGAAGGGAAGAGACAGATAGTCATCATTACTGTGAATGTGAATGGGATGAACTCTCCCATAAAACAGAGGCAGATAGCAGAATGGATTAAAAACCATAATCCTGCAATATGCTGTCGTCAAGAAACACTTTTGAAACAAAGAGATACCCACAGGGTAAAGGTAAAAGGTTGGAGTAAAATTTATTATGCCTCAGCTAAAGTTAAAAAATCAGGGGTAGCAATACTTATCTCAGATAAAGCAAAAGCAAAAATAGATCTAATTAAAAGAGATAAGGAAGGAAACTGTATCCTACTAAAAGGCACCACTGAAAATGAAGCAATATCCCTACTTAATATATATGCACCAAGTGGTATAGCAGCCAAATTCCTAGAGGAGAAGTTAAAGGAATTAGAGGAAGAAATAGATAGCAAAACTATACTAGTGGGGGACCTTAATCTACCCCTCTCTGAACTCGATAAATCTAACCTCAAAATAAACAAGAAAGAGGTTAAGGAGGTGAATAGAATCTTAGAGAGACTAGATATGACGGATCTCTGGAGAAAACTGAATGGGGATTAAAAGGAATTTATTTTCTTCTCAGCAGTGCATGGTACATACTCAAAAATAGACCATGTATTAGGGCATAAAAACCTCACAATCCAGTGCAGAAAGGCAGAAATATTAAATTCATCATTCTCAGATCATGATGCAATAAAAATTATATGCAATAAAGGGCCAGGGAAAGATAGACTAAAAACTAATTGGAAATTAAACAATTTAATCCTAAAGAATGGATGGGTCAAACAAGAAATCATAGAAACAATCAATAATTTCATTCAAGAGAATGATAATAATGAGACAACATACCAAAATTTGTGGGATACACTAAAGGCAGTTCTCAGGGGAAGTTTTATATCCCTGAGTGCATACTTAATTAAAGCAGAGAGAAGGGAGGTCAATGAATTGGACATGCAATTGAAAAAGTTAGAAAAAGAACAAATTGAAAATCCCCAATTTAGTACTAAATTAGAAATATTGAAAACCAAGGGAGAGATTAATAAAATTGAAATTAAGAAAACTATTGAATTAATAAATAAAACTAAGAGCTGGTTTTATGAAAAAATCAACAAAATTGATAGACCCTTAGTCAATATGATAAAAAAAAGAGAGAAGAAAACCAAATTATGAGTATCAAAAATAAAAAGGGTGAATCTACCTCTAATGAAGAGGAAATCAAAAAATAATGAGGAATTATTTTTTCCCAATTGTATGCACATCAATATGACAATCTTAGTGAAATGGAAGAATATTTAAAAAATCACAACTTGCCCAGATTAACTGAAGAGGAAGTGTATTACCTAAATAACCCCATCTCAGAAAAAGAAATCAAGCCATCAATGAACTCCTTAGGAAAAAATCTCCAGGGCTAAATGGGTTCACTAGTGAATTCTATCAAACATTTAAAGAACAATTGATTCCAATACTCTACAAACTATTTGGGAAAATTAGTGAAGAAGGAGTCCTACCAAACACTTTTCTATGACACAAATATGGTACTGATTCCTAAATCAGGAAGAGATAAAACAGAGAAAGAAAATTATAGACCAATCTCCTTCATGAATTTAGACGCAAAAATTCTAAATAAAATATTAGCCAAAAGACTCCAACAACTTATCACAAAAATAATATACCCTGATCAGGTAGGATTCATTCCAGGAATGCAAGGATGGTTTAATATTAGGAAAACCATCAGTATAATTGAGCATATCAACAATAAAACTAGCAGAAACCACATGATCATATCAATAGATGCAGAAAAGGCTTTTGACAAAGTACAACATACATTCCTATTAAAAACAACCAAAAGTATAGGAATAAATGGAGCCTTCCTTAAAATAGTTGATAGCATCTATTTAAAAACATCAGCAAGTATTATATTCAATGGGGATAAACTAGAAGCCTTTCCAATAAGATCAGGAGTGAAACAAGGGTGTCCATTATCACCCCTCTTAGTCAATCTGGTACTAGAAACACTAGCAGTAGCAATTAGAGAAGAAAAAGAAATCAAAGGAATCAAATTAGGCAAAGAAGTGTCCAAGCTGTCACTCTTTGCAGATGATATGATGATATACTTAGAGAATCCTAGAGAATCAAGTAAAAAATTACTTGAGACAATAAATAAATTTGGCAAAGTTGCAGGATATAAAATAAACCCACATAAATCCTCAGCATTCCTGTACATCTCTAATAAAACTCAACAGCAAGAGATAGAAAGAGAAATCCCATTTAAAGTCACTGGAGACATTATAAAATATTTGGGAATCTACTTGCCAAAACAAACCCAGAATCTTTATGATCACAACAAAAAACACTTCTCACACAAATAAAAACAGATCTAAATAGTTGGAAAAATATCAATTGCTCGTGGCTGGGTCGAGCTAATATAATAAAAATGACAATTTTACCCAAACTGAACTATATATTTAGTGCCATACCAATCAATTTACCAAAAAACTACTTTGTAGAGTTAGACAAAATAATAACAAAATTTATCTGGAAAAACAAATGGTCTAGAATATCAAGGGAATTAATGAAAAGAAATGCTAGGGAAGGTGGACTAGCTATGCCAGATTTTAATCTTTATTGTACAGCAGCAGTCATCGAAACTGCTTAGTACTGGCAGATGTGTAGAGTAGTGGATCAATGGAATAGATTAGGTGCAGGAGACCCAGCAGTTAATGAATATAGTAATCTATTGTTCGATAAACCCAAAGACCCTAGTTTTGGGGATAACAATGCACTATTTGACAAAAACTGCTGGGAAAACTGGAATACAGTATGGCAGAAAGTGGGTATAGATCACTATCTAACACCATATACCAAAATCAAGTCTAAATGGGTGCGTGATCTAGGTGTAAAGGATGATACTGTAAGCAATCTGGGAAAGCAAGGAATAGTTTACCTGTCAGATTTGTGGAGAGGGGAAGACTTTAGGACCAAACAAGAATTAGAGAGCATTATAAAATGCAAAATGGATAATTTTGATTACATTAAATTGAAAAGCTTCTGCACAAACAAAGCCAATGTAACCAAGATCAGGAGGGAGGTGGGAAATTGGGAAAGAATTTTTACAACTTGTGTCTCTGATAAAGGACTCATTTCTAAAATTTATAGAGAATTGAGCCAAATCTATATGAATACAAGTCATTCCCCAATTGAGAAATGGTCAAAGGATATGAATAGGAAGTTTTCAGAGAAAGAAATTAAAGATATCTATAAGCATATGAAGAAATGCTCTAAATCACTATTAATTAGAGAAATGCAAATCAAAACAACTCTGAGATACCACATCTCTCCAGTCAGATTGGCTAAGATGATAAAACAAGAAAGTGACAAATGCTGGAGAGGATGTGGACAAATTGGAACACTAATACATTGCTGGTGGAGTTGTGAACTTATCCAAACATTCTGGAGAGCAATCTGGAATTATGCCCAAGGGATTATAAATAATTTCATACCCTTTGACCCAGCCATGCCACTTCTAGGGTTATATCCCAAAGAGATCATGGAAGTGGGAGGAAGACCCTTATGTACAAAAATATTTTTAGCAGCTCTTTTTGTGGTTGCAAAGAATTGGAAACTAAAGGGGTGCCCATCAATTGGGGAATGCCTAAACAAGTTGTGGTATATGAATGTAATGGAATTTTATTGTGCTATAAGAAATGAGGAGATGACGGATTTCATAATTACCTGGAGAGACTTATGCAAACTGATGCTGAGCAAGAAGAGTAGAATCAGAAGAAATTTGTATACAATCACAGATATATCTGTGATGACCAACTATGACAGACTGGACTCTTCTCAGCAATGCAGTGATATAAGTTAATCCCAAATGACTCAAGAAAGTGAGAAATGCGCCATCCAGAGATATAACTAGAAAGAACTGAGCCTGAATCCTGATGGAAGCAAACTAAATGATCTTTTTCTTTTCATTGTTTGGTTTTATTTCTTCTTTACAATATTTCATCCCACCTAGTACAATATGCCTTTGTAATTGGAATAATGTCTAATATGAATGCATTTGCAGACCCTATACTGTACTATATGCTGTCGTGAAGGGAGGGGGGAGGGAAGTAAAGGAAATTTGAAAACCAAGGAACTATGGAATTGAATCTTGTTAACTGAAACTAAATTAATAAATTAATAAAAAAAAGAATGCTTGAAAGTCCTCTATTCCACTGAATGACCATATTTTACCCTGAAATAAGATACTCAGTTTTGCCTGGTAGATGATTCTTGGTTTTAATTCCAGGTCCTTTGCTCTCTGGAATATCATATTCCATGCCCTTCAATCCCTCGGTGTAGAAGCTGCCAGGTCCTGGGCTATACTGATTGTGTTTCCACAATATTGAAATTGTTTCTTCCTGGCTGCTTGTAGTATTTTCTCCTTGATCTGGGAATTCTGGAAGCTGGCTATAATATTCCTGGGAGTTTTCTTTTTGGGATCTTTTTCAGGAGGTGATTGGTGGATTCTTTCAACCTCTATTTCCCCCTCTGGATCTAAAACATCAGGGCAATTTTCCTTGACAATTTCTTGAAGGATGATTTCTAGGTTCTTTCTTTTATCATGGCTTTCAGGTAGTCCAATAATTCTTAAATGATCTCTCCTGGATTTATTTTCCAGGTCAGTGGTTTTTCCCATGAGATATTTCACATTGCCTTCTATTCTTTCATTTGTTTGGATCTGTTTAACAGCATCTTGATTTCTCATAAAGTCATTAGCTTCCATTTGCTCCAGTCTAACTCTGAAGGAATGAATCTCCTCAGTGAGCTTTTGAGATTCTTTTTTCCATCTGGCAAATTCAGCTTTTTAAGGCATTCTTCTCCTCTTGCCCTTATGATCCTCCTTTGCCATTTAAGTTAGTCTACTTTTTTAAGGTGTTATTTTCTCAGTCAGGCTGTTGACTCTTATTTCATACTTTTCCTGTATCCTTCTAATTTCTCTTCCCAATTTTTCCTCCACTTCTCCTATTTGGTTTTTAAAATCCTTCTTAAGGTCCTCTATGTCCTGTAACCTGCTCATATTTTCATTTGGGGCTTTTGGTGCAGGAGTTCTTACCTCACAGACCTCCTGTTCCATGCTTTGATCCTCTTTGCCTCCCAAATATGGGTCTAATGTTGCATTTTTGTTTATTTTGTTTCCTTTGCCTAGGCATGTTGCCACTTAATTACTTTAGTTTTGGGCTTGTTGCCACAGTAGGACTCTGCCACAAGACAGGGGAGCTTCCATCCCAAACGTTGGGGTCTTCTCAACTTCCAGAGGTATTAGTTGTGTGACCTCTCTGAATCCTCCGCACACTTTGGCAAGCTGGTCATACACCCTAAAATCTCCACTCCAGACCACAATCCAGATCCAAGCAGGTTAAAGCAAGAGCGATTAACCCCCAGACTGGTTGCTGGATCTCCCTAAAGTTGGGAGACCTGGAGCTGAAGCTGCCGCTGAAGCTGTAAAATGGTTTCTATGCTGAGGCTCCTCAGCCTCTTCTTGCCCCCAGAGGAAGAAGCTGACATGTTCCCCAAATACTGGTCCCAAAGTCCATAGGGCACTAACCCCTCATTTTGTCCTAGGATATCTGTGTTGATAATTCTGGAATCACCACAGCTGCTAGTGTTCTGGGTTCCCTCCAGCCGGCTGCTTGCCCAGCCCCACTGGGACTAAAATTGAGGCTCTTGCAGACCTGGGCTTGGCTCCGTGCATGCTGTGCTGTTGGCTCCTAGAGAGTTACACTGTGTTTTGCTGGCCTCTCCCTGCAGATCTGTTTTGCTGTCCTCGGTTCGAGGTTAGCTTCTCTGTGTCTTTCTGAGGGTGCTTTATCTCCAGAAGTTGTTCAGAGTCCACTTTTTACATATTTTGTAAGTGTTGTGGGAGGAGCATTTTGGAAGTGCTGTTTCTACTCCACCATCTTGGCTTGGACTCCTAGTCTATTTTTTAAGGTGTTATTTTCCTTAGTCAGACTTTTGACTCTCATTTCATATTTTTCCTGCATCTTTCTCATTTCTCTTCCTAATTTTTCCTCCACTTCTCTTATTTGGTTTTTAAAATCCTTTTTAAGGTCCTCTATGGCATGTAACCCCGTCATATTTTCATTTGGGGCTTTTGGTCCAGGAGTTCTGATCTCCCAGTCCTCCTCCAATTCCATGCTTGGATCCTCATTGCCCTCAAAATAGGAGTCTACTGTTGAGGTTTTTTTTTTTCTTTATTGTGTTTCCTTTGCCTAGGCATGTTGCCACTTAATTACTTGACTTTTGGGCTTGTTGCCACAGTAGAATTCTGCCAACAGACAGGGGAGCTTCTGTCCCAATGTTGGGGTCTTCTCAACTTTGGGGTCTTCTCAACTTCTCAACTCAACTAGTTGCGTGCCCTCTCTGAAGCCTCCACACACTCTGGCAAGCTGGTCACACACCCCAAGACCTCCACTCCAGACCACAATCCAGATGCAGGGAGGTTAAGCAAGAGCTATTACCTCCTAGACTGATCACCACATTCCCCTACAGTCCTCAGGCCAGGAGCTGAATCTGCAACTGAAGCTCCAAAATTGTGGCTGTGCCATGGCTCTTCACTGGCTTCTCACCCCCAGGATAAGAAGCTGATGGGTTCCCAGAGACTATTCCCAAAGTCCATATGGCACTAACTGCTCACTTTGTCCTAGGCATCAATGTGTTGGTGATTCTGGAATAGCCACAGCAGCCGGTGTTCTAGGGTCCCTCTAGCTAGCTGATGGTCCCACTGCCCTGGGGCTAAAACCTCCCACTCATTCGGTCCTGGTCTTGGCTCCCAGAGGGCTGAATTGGCTGCTCTCTGCTGGGCTGGTGGGCTATCCTTGGTGGGAGGTTAGCTTCTCTGTGTAGTTCTGTGGGTTCTGAAGCTCCAGATGTTGTTCAGAGTCCTGTTTTACATGATTTTGAAGTGGTGTAGGCTGGAGTGCTGTGGAAGTGCTGTTTCTACTCTGCCATCTTGGCTCTGCCCCCACCATCATATTTAAATTGCGTTAATCTTGATGCTTTTTAAAATATTTTTTCCTTGAGGTGAGGATTTTGAAAATTGATTATGATATTTTCCTCATTTGATCTCTTTGAAGTGGTGATTGTTGGATATTTTCTTCTATTTCTACTTCCCCCTCTTGTTCTAATGCTTCAGGACAGTTTTTTTTTTAATAATTTCTTTTATTATTGTATCAAGATACTTTTTTGGTCATAACTTTCTATTTGTCCAATTATTTTATATTTTCTCTTCCTGATCTATTCTCCAAATCTTTTGTTTTTTTTATAAGATGTTTTGCTTTCTCTTCTATTTTTTTCATTATTTATATTTTGTTTGATCATTTTTTAGTCTCTCATAATTTCACTGGTTTCACATTGCCCAATTCTAATTTTAAGGCATTATTTTCTTCCTTAAGATTCTGGGTGTCCTTTTCTAATTGATTGACTTTCTTTTTATACCCTTCCTGTTCTTGTTGGATTATTCTTATTTTCTTTTTTTGTTTTCCTCCATCTCAGTCATGTGATTTTTAAAGACTTTTTTTTGAGGTCTTCTATAATTTTATTTTTGTGCAAGTGACTATTTAAACTTACTCTTTTGGGGGTTTCTTTACTTCAATTTCCTCCTCTGAAGATGGACCATGGTCATTTCTATTCCTATAATAGCTTTCTATAGTTGGCATCTTTTCCCTTTGTCTGTGTATATTTTTTTGTTTATGGTGATAGCTTAGTTATGTGTAGACAGCTCTAACCCTGGGGTATGTCGAATGGTGCCCCATTGCGCCAAATCTTCAGTTCTTCCCTTTAACCTGAAACCAAAGCCAAACCTCCAACTTCCTGTAAGTGTCCAAAGCCAGGGGCTTTCTGCCCCACTGCTTCTGCACTCACTAGAGTGGGTGTGGACGTTTGTGTGCTGAGAGGTTCCCGCATGTAAGCAGAGGTTCCGAGATCTTCCCAGGATCAAACACCCAACTCCCCTCACTATTGCAGGGGTAAAGATTCTAGTGGCTAGGGCTGAGGCAGCCTCTCCAACCAACTAACCCCAGGTCTTGTCTCTTGTTCTTTAAGAGGCTAGACATTTGTTTTTAAAACAGGACCCAGCCTGGAGGTGTTTATTCTTCACAGGGACCAAACCTTATCCTGGGATTCTTCTCCTGATGTTCTCAAATTGTCCTGGGAGGATCCCTGTTATGCTCCTGTTCTTATTTATCTCTATTTGCACTTTGTTCATCCTAAGGTACTATTTTAACTGTTTTATCTTGAGAGCTTGGAATTTTCTGAGCTACTCCAACATATTCCCAGAATTCTCTCCCAGGATTTTGTTTTAAAAAAAAAAAACTGGACTTAACATAAGATTTGACTTGTGAGATCTAAGAGAAATATTAGGAACATGTGAAAGATAAACATGTGAAAGATATGGGATGCAATAAAGATGGAGTATTTGTTTTTTTATATGAAAATTTTAAATTTATGTTTAGATTCTTATTGGTTATTTGGTAGTTAGAAATAAAGATTGGGGGTAGATCTGAGTTTGATGTGATATCTAAATATAAAACTATTTCGGGATAGATGAAAACAGTAATTATCTTATACAAATGGGGTGTGAGAGGAAGAAGTGATACTTTCATAATGGATTTAAGGGAAGAATGCAATGTCTCTCTCTCATTATCTCTCTCTCTCTCTCTCTCTCTCTCTCTCTCTCTCTCTCTCTCTCTGTCTCTCTCTCTCTGTCTCTCTCTCTCTCTCTCTCTCTCTCTCTCTCTGCATATGTACACACACTTCATTTGAAAGGGTACAAAAGTTTTCTAAATTCAGAAAGAAATTAAGAGACTGTTATTCCCTTCTAACTGTAAATATTGTTTTCTCTTAATAGAGACCTGATGTGAGTAGGGTTTTCCCTAAAAATACTTTTCTTATGCTCTACTTCTTCCCTATCCCATTAACCCTTTATTTCTTTCTGAATTTAGAAGATATTTATGCCATTAGAAATAAAGTTATACTTTTCCCTCTTTAAGCCATTCCTGATGAGAGTGTATGGTTCCAAAACTACCAGTACTCATCCCCCATCTAATTCCTCTATATCAATTCTTCCTATGGCAATTCATTTGTATTTGTACTCTTTTTACCTTTTCCTAAGTGGTTTTACTTTTTAGAATCACGTCATGCTCAGGTCAATGGAAGCATGTTTTTTTTTTTTTTTACATATTTTTAGCTTTTACTTAGTATTTCTCCTCTGTTACATGTAAAAAATATTGAATATTTCTTTGTAAAACTATGAATTATAAGTTCTCTCCCTTCCTTTTTCACCACTGTATGTCATTGAGATGGCAAGTAATTCCATACTGGTTACACATGTTTAATTATTCAAAACATATCTGTAATAGTCATGTAGTGAAAGAAAAGATGGACCAAAAAATCTAAAAAAAAAAGTTTCTTAAAAAAGTATTGTTCAACCTGGATTCAGACACCATCAATTCTTTCTCTGGGGATGGATAGCATTTTTCATATTAAGTTCTACAGAACTGTCTTAGATCTTTGTATTGCTGAGAATAGCTAAGTCATTCACAGCTGATCATATTAGAATAATGCTATTACTTTGTACATAATGCATTTCACTTTGCATCAGCCCATCCAAGTCTTTCTAGGTTTTTCTGAGAGCATCTTGCACATCATGCCTTACAGTATAGTAGCATTCTATCATAATTACATACCACAATTTATTCAGCAATTCCCCAATTTATGGGCATCCCGTAAATTTGCAATTATCCCCCCCCAGAAAGAGCTGTTATAAATATTTTTGTACATATACCTCCTTTACCTTTTTAAAAAAAATATTTTTGTGAAAGAGCCCAAGTAGTGGTATTGCTATGTCAAAGTTTATGCCTGGATTCATAGCCCTTTTTAAATTAAATTTTATATTTATTTTTAATTTATATCATTCATTTCCACAAGATTTTGAGTTACAGATTTTCTCCCCATCTTTCCCCTACCTACCACCTAGAAACAGCAATGCCACTGTATACTCCCTCCCACAGTTTGCTCTCGACTATATCCTCCCCCGTGCCCCTTCCAACTTTCCAGTAGTGCAAGATGGATCTCCACAACTTAGTGCCTATATAACTTATTTTCCAGTTGCATTTAAAAAAGATATATATATATATATATATAGATAGATAGATAGATAGATAGATAGATAGATATATGCATGTGTGTGTATAATTTTAATATTATATATTAATATATAAATATATGAAACATTTGATTTAAAATGTTGAATTCCAGATTCTTTCTCTTCCTCCCTCATCACCCACACTTACTGAGAAGATAGGCAGTTCAACATAGGTTGTACTTGTGTAGCTACAAAAAACATTTTGATAGTGGATATATTCTAAAACACTGACTATAATTCCCTCCATCCTAATCCTATCCCACTCCCACTTGTTCTATTCTCTACTTTGACCCTGTCCCTTTTTAAAATGTGTGCTTCTAACTTCCCTGCCCTGCTCCAGCCTGCACTCCTCTCTATCATTCCCCCTTCTCAACCCCTTCCCCCCTGCTCTACTGTAGGGCAAGAAACCCTTTTTAGTATGTATGTCATTTCCTCCCTAAGCCAAATTCAATGAGAGTGAGTTTGACCCATTCCCTCTTTCCTTCCTGTTCTTCCCCTCCATTGTAATAGTTTTCCCTTACCTCTTCTATATGAGATATTTTACCTCATTCTGTCTCTCATAAGTTACAATGATCATTTTTACATTTAGGTATATAAATAGTTCATCTTTTTTTTTAAAACAAATGTTTTATTACCTTCTGTTGTACATCATTCATTTCCGCCAGATTTTGAGTTACAATCATTTTGCCCCCGTTATTCCCCTACCCACCCTCCCAGAATAGCAGTCCCACAAGATATCGCTTCCTCCAATCTGCTCTCTCCCATACCTTCTCCCATACCCCCTTCGACTTTTCCATTGGAGGAAGATGAATCTTTGTGTCCCAATGCCTGAACATCTTATCTCCCTATTACAAGCAAAAGAGTATTAATAATAGTATTTATATATATTTGAAACATTTAATCTTAAGACCTCGAATTTCAGATCCATTTCCTTCCTCCCTTGTCACCCATTCCCTCTTGGGAGATAAGTAATTCAGTATATGTTGTACATGTCTAGAAATGCAAAACATTACCATAGTAGATATATTGTACAAGGCTGCTTATAATTCCCTCCCACTCATCCCACCCCCCACCTGGTCCATTCCCTACGTGATCCTGTCCCTCTTCTATAGTGGGTACTTCCTACCTCCCCTCCCCCCAAGGATGCCCTCCCATCCATCATCCCTCCTCTCATCCCCCTTCCCCCTATTCTGCTGCAGGTCGAGATATCCCATTTAGTATGTATGTCATTCTCTCCCTGAACCAAATTCAATGTGAATGTGGTTTTGCCTTTTTAGCCTTCCTATTCTCCCCCTCCCTTGCAACCTCTTCCCCTTGCTTCTTCTACATGGGATAGTTTACCCTACCCTGTCTCTCCCCATCTCCTCTTGCCACTTTCCTCTCTCACCTCATAATATCATCCCTTGAGTATCCTCCCTTCCCAACAAATTCAACCTATGCCCTCTATCCATATATAACTGTAACCATATACAAACACATTCACATATGTATTCATATGACCACACACCCTTCTTCCATTATTTTCATAGTGAGTTTTTCCATGTAGGAATGTAAATAGTTCAACTTTGATGAGTTCCTTTTGATTTCTTTTCCCTGATTACCTTCTCAGGTATCTCTTCCTTCTTGTGTATGGGTGTCAAATTTTCTATTCAATTCTGGTTTTTCCCTCAAGAATGCTTGAAAGTCCTCTATTCCACCGAATGACCATGTTTTCCCCTGAAACAAAATACTCAGTTTTGCTGGGTAGGTGACCCTTGGGTTCATTCCCAGTTCTTTTGCCCTCTGGAATATCATATTCCCTGCCCTTCGATCCCTCAGTGTAGAAGCTACCAGGTCCTGGGCTATTCTGATTGTGTTTCCACAATATTGAAATTGTTTCTTCCTGGCTGCTTGGAGTATTTTCTCCTTGATCTGGGGATTGTGGAACCTGGGTATGATATTCCTGGGAGTTTTCTTTTTGGGATCTTTTTCAGGAGATGATTGGTGGATTCTTTCAACCTCTATTTTGCCCTATGGATCTAAAACATCAGGGCAGTTTTCCTTGAGAATTTCTTGAAGGGTGATTTCTAGGTTCTTTCTTTGATCATGGCTTTCAGGTAGACCAATAATTTTTAAATAGTCTCTCCTGGATCTATTTTCCAGGTCAGTGGTTTTTCTCATGAGATATTTCACATTGCCTTCTAATCTTTCATTTGTTTGGATCTGCTTAACAGCATTTTGATTTCTCATAAAGTCATTAGGTTCCATTTGCTCCAGTCTAACTCTGAAGGAATGAATCTCCTCAGTGAACTTTTGAGATTCTTTTTCCATCTGGCAAATTCAACTTTTTAAGGCATTCTTCTCCTCATTGCCCTTTTGGGCCTCCTTTGCCAATTTAGTCAGTCTATTTTTTATGGTGTTGTTTTCCTCAGTCAGGCTGTTGACCCTCATTTCATACTTTTCCTGCATCCTTCTCATTTCTCTTTCCAATTTTTCCTCCACTTCTCTTATTTGATTTTTCAAGTCCTTCTTAAGTTTCTCTATGGCCTGCAACCCACTCATATTTTCCCCTGGGGCTTTTGGAGCAGGACTTTTGACCTCACAGTCCTTTTCCTGCTCTATGCCCCCAAAATAGGAGTCTAGGGTTGCATTTTTCTGTTTCCTTTGCCTTGGCATGTTGACACTTGATTACCTGACTTTTGGGCTTGTTGCCACACTATGGCTTTAAGGCCAGATAGAGTAATTTTCATCCCGAAAGTGTGGGGGGCAACTTCTGTTTCTGGCAAGCTGTAAACCCAACCACAACTTCCAAGCTAGATCACAATCCAGATCCAGGGAGGTTAAAGCAAGAGCGATTACCCCCCCCCCCAAAACTGATTGCTGGATCTCCCTATGATTTGCAGGCCGGGAGCCGGAGCTGCCTCTGAAAACTACAAAATGGCGTGTCTCCTCAGTGGCTTCTAGCCCCCAGGGGAGGGAGCCGACACATCCCCTAAATACAGGTCCCAATGTCCATAGGACACTAACCTCTTACTTTGTCCTAGGCATGTCTATGTTGATAATTCTGGAGTCTCCACAGCTGCTGGTGTTCTGGGCTTCCTCCAGCCGGCTGCTGGCCCTGCTGCCCTGGGGCTAAAACCTCGGCTCACGAGGACCTGGGCTCCGCTCTCCTCCGCTTCCTGCACTCTGCAGGCTCCCAGACTGCTGCGCTGGTTCTTCCTGCAGGGCTGCTGGGCTGTCCTCAGCGGGAGGTTAGCTTCTCTGTGTCATTCTGTGGGTGCTGGGGCTCCAGAAGTTGTTCAGAGTCCCCTTTTACATCGTTTGGGGGGAATCTGGGGGCAGAGTGGCTTGGATGAGCTGTTTCTACTCCGCCATCTTGGCTCCGCCGCTTGATAATTTCTTGAAGGATGATTTCTAGGTTCTTTTTTCTCTTGATCATGGCTTTCAGGTAGTCCAATAATTTTTAAAATATCTCTCCTGGATCTATTTTCCAGGTCAGTTTATTTTTTTTTCCAGTGAGACATTTCACATTGAGTTCTATTCTTTAATTTGTTTGGATCTTGATTTCTCATAAAGTCATTAGATTCCATTTGCTCCAATTTAATTCTGAAGGAGTTATTCTCTCCAGTGAGTTTTTAAAATTCTTTTTCCATCTGGCAAATTCAGCTTTTTAAGGCATTCTTCTCCTCATTGGCTTTTTGGCTCTCTTTTGCCATTTGTGTTAGTCTATTTTTAAGGGGTTATTTCCTTCAGCCAATCTGTTGACTCAATTTTCTTTATTTTCTTGCAGCATTCTCATTTCTCTTCCCAATTTTTCCTCCACTTCTCTTATTTCATTTTCAAAATCCTTCTTGATCTTTTCTATAGATTGTAACCAATTCATATTTTTCTTAGGAACTTTTGATGCAGGGGTTCTGATTTTGTTGTCTTCCTCCCATTCCATGCTTTTATATTTTTTGTCCCTGAAAAAAGAATCTATGGAAGGACTGCATTTCCTCTGCTTGTTCATGTTATCAGTCAATTACTTTACTTTTGAACTCTTTAACACAGTTGAGTTTTGCTTTCAGAATGGAGAGATCTTTGTCCCAAATTGCTGGGGTTTTCACAGCTGCTGGAGCAATTAGGAGGGTACCCTTTTTTTTTTGTTTTTGTTTTTTTCTTTTTGGAGGGCAATTGGGGTTAAGTAACTTGCCCAAGGTCACACGGCTAGGTTTTTGTTTGTGTGTCTGTTAAGTGTCTGAGGCCGCATCCGAACTCAGGTCTTTCTGAGTCCAGGGCTGACACTCTACTCACTGTGCCACCTAGCTGCCCCGAGGGCCCCCTTTCTACGCCCCCCCGCCACATACTGTTGCACCTGGCCACACACTGCAAGACCTCTACAGAAGACTGTGATCCAGATCCAAGTAGATCAAAGCAATTACCCTCTGAATGGTTGCTTTGTCCCTCTCCATTCTGCAGAACAGGAAATCCTGAGGAAGCCATGCTGGGCAGCTGCTGCAACTCTGCTGCTTCTCACCCTAGGGGTAAAGGCCCAACTGTGTTCTTAAGTCCACCCCTGTTACAGCAGAGTTCCTCACTGACCTTTTACTTTTTCTTTGGCATTTATGGGTTGAGAAGTCTGGAAACCACCACAGCAGCTGGTGCTTCTCTCTTCTAAAGTCTCCTCCAGCCAGCTACTGCTCCTTGGGTTTGCCCTGGGGCCAAAATTGTTCATGTGGGGCTGGGCTCAGCTTCCAGCTCAGTGTAGTGGATCCTTCCTGCTTGCCTGCTGGACTGCATTCAGTGAGATTTGCATTCCTTTGTCACTTTGTGGATTCTTTAGCTCTAAAATTTGATTAGAGAAATTTTTTACATGTATTTTGAGGAGGTAGAAGCCAGAGCTGCAGGGAAGTCCTGTTTCTCCTCCTCCATCTTGGCTCCACCTCTAGATTTACAGCCCTTTGGGCACTGTTCTGAAATGCTATACAAAATGGTTGAATGTATTCACAGATCAACCAACAATGCATGAAAGTTTCATTTATCACACATCCCTTGAAACATTTTTTAATTTACTTTTTTCTGTCCTATTAGCCAATCTAATGGATATAGAGTACCATCTCAGAATTGTTTTAATTTGCATTTCTCCAATAAATAGAGAATTAGTCTATTTTTCATAGTAGATATCCTGTAGATAGTTTTGATTACTTCTTCTGAAAACTGATCATATTTTTGATCATTTATCAATTGGGGAAAAGCCCTTATTTTTTATGAATTTGACTCAGTTCTCTATATATTTGAGAAATGAACCCTTTATCAGAGAAATTTATTTCAAAAGTGTTTTTAAAGATATTATTGCTAACTATATATCTGTCCACCCTATTTCCCTACCCAATTATTCTATTCTGTCTCTCCTTTCACCCTGTCCCTCCTCAAAAGTATTTAGCTTCTGACTAACTCTTCCCTCAGTCTGCCCTCCCTTCTATCAAGCCCCCTTCTCTTCCCCTTCCCCTTGTATTTTTCTATAGGGTAAGATAGATTTCCATGTCTAATTGAGCATGTTATGTTACTCCCTCTTTGAGCCACTTCTGATGAGGGGAAGGTTAATTCACTCTTTCTCCCATCACCTTACCCTTCCCCTCCATTGTAAAAATTTTTCTTGAATCTTTTATGTGAGATAAATTATCCCATTCTACCATTCCACCTCTCTCTTTCACTTTCTCCAATTACATTCCTCTCTCACTCCTTAATATTATTTTTTAGATATTATCCCTTCATATTCAACTCAAGCCTGTTCCCTCTCTCTCTCTCTCTCTCTCTCTCTGTATATATATATGTATATATGTATGTATATATGTATATACACACATATACATATATATACATATATATGTATACACACACACATATATAAATTCATAAAATCTCCTTCTGACCAGTTGTTTGATTCCTTCACCATCTGTAGGGTGAGAGCTCCAGAAACAGCTACTGCTGATTCAGTCCTTCCCAAGGTCTACTCCTGGTTTGCTGGGCCAAGGGCTGTGCTGGCATGTCCTGTGCTCCAGTCTCACCCAGTTGGACAGCTTTTTCCTTCTTGTTGCCTTTGCCATCTGTGGCCTGAGAGATCTGGAAACCACTACTGCTGCAATTGATTTATAGTCACCTGGAGGCTTGTTCTGATTGGTCTGCACTTGGTTTGCACTGTACTGTTGTGGCTTGTGCTGGATTGCACTTCTCTCTCATTCTATAATGCCAATCTTCCAAGTTGTATTAGCTTAGAAATTCCTTTTATTCCATTTTTTGTGGGTTCTGCAACTCTATAATTTGTTTAGAGTCAATTTTTAAAAGTATTTGGAGGGATTTGCCGGACAACTCAGGCTGGTCCCCGCCTTTACTCCCACATCTTGACTATGCCTCTCAACCCAATTTTTTTTCAAACTATCCAATCTTAGACATTATGTTTTAAATTTCTCCATATAAAAAGTAAACATCTGTCTTTGTTAAGTACTTTTTAATTAATCTTTCATGTGT
The DNA here is from genome assembly GCA_011680675.1 of Gymnobelideus leadbeateri. Taxonomy (NCBI): domain Eukaryota; kingdom Metazoa; phylum Chordata; class Mammalia; order Diprotodontia; family Petauridae; genus Gymnobelideus; species Gymnobelideus leadbeateri. The sequence continues at coordinate 189,498 of WOXC01001586.1, forward strand.
ACCTTAGATTTTTCTTGGATTTTGTATGTCAAATTTTCTATGGATTTCATTTCTTTTTGCAACAAAATTCTAGAAGTCTGGCAATTCAATGAATATCCTTTTTTCCATTCAGGATTAGGTTTAACTTTTCTGGATATGATGTTTTCATCCTCAACACCATTTATTTTTCTCTTCAATATATAGTGTTTCAAGACCTACAGTATTTTAGTGTTGCTGTTGCTAGGTGTTATGTGATTCTTGTTGTTGGCTCCACCATATTTTAATTGTTTTTATTGTTACTTGGAATATCACCTCCTTGAGCTGGGAGTTTTGGAATTTGACTATGTTATTCTTTTAGGTGTTATTTTTTTTGAAAGATCTTTTTCATATGGTGATTGGTGGCTTTTTTATTTCTATGTTCCCCTCTTGTTCTAACATTTCAGGACAAATTATTTTAATTATTTCTTGTAATATTGTATCTAGATTCTTTTTTTTTTTTGGTTGTGGTTTTTAGTTTGATTATCCTTATGTTTTCTCTTCTCAACCTCTTCTCCAGAGCAGTTGTTTTACTTATGTTTTAAGTTTTCTTCTATTTTTTCAATCTTTATATTATAATTTATTATTTCTTGGACACATAATTTTTTCGGCTTCTCCTTACCCATTTCTAATTTTCAAGGAGTCATTTTCTTCATTAAGATTCTGTATCCCTTTTTCAAACTGGTTAATTTTCTTTTCGCAATCCTCTTGTTTTTCCTGGTTTGTTCTTATTTTTAAAAAGTTTACTCAATCTCTCTTATTTGATTTTTAAAGTTCTTTTAAAAGTTCTATGAATTCTTTTTATGGGTAGGTAACTACTTGACATTACTCTTTGGGGTAAGAGAGGTTTTTGTTGTTATTGTTGTTGTTATTGTTGGTGTTTTCCCTTTTAGTATCATCCTCTGAAAATGAAGCCTGGTTTTATCTATTCCCATAGGAACTTTCTATATTTGTGTTCTTTCTCTTTTGCTCATTTAAAAAATTTCTATGGGTTTATTTTTGTAATCACCTTTCATCCTCAGTTATAGTGGATTGTACCTCTAGCCTCAGATCCTTCTTCAGTACTCCCTTCTGCCCTGGAAATAAAAGGAAACCAAGAATTCTGCCATGCTGTAAGTGCCCACTGTCAATGTCAACCCCACCCATTGCTTCTGCACTCATAGGGCTTGCTCTGGTTCCTTTTTGCCCAGGACTGTGTCTTGGCAGCATAGTTATGTCTGGTGTCCCTTATCAGTAAAGGTTCCCTCAATATTCTACTGCTCAAATGTCTTACTCCCCCATAATGTCTATAGTGGTGAATAATTGTGTGGCTGGTGCCAAGGCTGCCTCCCAAAATAATAAGAACTGGATCTTACCACCTGTTGTTTCAATGGAACTAGACTGTATGTATGTATACTTCACAGGGGAAAAAACTTATATCCTTGGATTTTTCTTTTGATTCTCTCCAATAATCCCAGGAGAATTCAATATAATTTTATTCAATTTTCACTTCCTGGATTCTCTGTCTTCCTTCAAGTCCTAGCTAGAATTCAACCTGCTAGAGGAAGCTTCTCCTGATTTCACCTGGTTCTAGAGACTTCCATTTATTATTTTCAATGTACCTTGTATCTAGCTTATTTGTAAATTGTTCATATGATGTCTCCCCCATTAGAGCTGTTTGAGAGCAGGAAAGGTCTTTTGCCCTTCTTTATTTTGCTAGCACTTAACATAATGATAGATGGTAGGTTTTTAGTAAATGTTTATTGGCTGATTATTAGGCGCAACTTAGTGTCTTAGACCCAAGGGAATAAAAAGACCCGTCCCACCCCGCCCCAAAATTCAAAAGCTAAGGCAAGCTTCTCAAGGACTTTAAGTGTCAAATAAGACTTTAAAATAAATAGATAGCCTCTCCATGCCTTCTAGAATTTTGCCTTCTAAGGGGGAATGAAAAGTTTCAGGTACATGTTGTTGTAAAAGTAAATACACAAAACATTAGAGACAGAGATAGAAAAGGAGTTAAAATATGTATAACCATAGATATAAGTATAGTTATATAGTTTGATGCATATACATACATACATACATAGATATGTGTATGTATATATATATAGTGGGTATTGTATATATGTATATGGATGTATTTATATAGTATACATTTTGTATATGTATGCATATATGCATATATTGTGTATATGTCAAACTATTTATCAATGTTATATAGTTTGATACATATACATACATATGTCTATGTATATAAAGTGTGCATTATATATGTGTATGATTATATATAATGTGCAATGTATATATGTATGTATGTGTATGTATATATAGTATGTATTGTGTATATATGTATATATTTCTATTATGTATATGTCAAACTGTATTATGTATAAATCAAATGATATATTAAAATAGAGGCTGAATGATAACTTGTTATGCATTATATATTATGGATTGGTTTTGTTTATAGGCTGATTTTTATAGGCACTAAGGTCCCTTCTGGATCTCATATTCTGGGATTCTATGAAAAATGAAAACACAAAAACCTGAGTGGGTCAATCAATCAATAAACCTTTATCTAACAAGAGGCAACATTCACTAGTGGATACAGTGCTGGAATTGGAATCATGTACCCTTGGGATCAAATCTCACCCTAAAACTTGATTAGATGTGTGATCCTGGATAAGTCACTTAGTATCTCTTCTTCAGTATACTCATATCTAAAATGAAATGTGACTTGATGACACCTATAGTCTATTTTAGTTTTAATTATATGAATTTGTCCTATGTACCCTGGGTATAATACAAAATCAAAAGTAGGATTATCCTTGTATAAATGTGATATTATTCTATCAATGAGAGATAATATAAATATTCATAGTTTTATATCAAACAACTACAAGGAAGACTCAAGGTAATGCTGGAGAAGGCACTAGCTTCTGTAGGGACCAGGAAAGGGTCCATGAAGAAGGTGGTGATTAAACTTAGTTTTGAAGGATCCCAGAATATTCAAGAGTCAGATTTTCCTGACAGGGGTGATGATAAGTATGAGCACAAAAAAAAAAGTGTAAAATTGAAGGCATTAAGTAGTACAGCAAACATTTAATTTTGAAACTTTGAGTTCCAGACCCATTCCCTTTGTCTCTTGTCACCAACTGCTACTCGGAAGATAAGCAATTCAGTATATGTTGAACACATATAGCTATGCAAAACATTACCATAGTAGATATATTGTAAAAAACTCACTATATATCCCTCCCACCCATCGCACCACACACCTGGTCCATTCCCTACTTTGATCCTGTCCCTCTTCAAAAGCGGGTGCCTCCAACCTCCCCTGCCCCCAGCATGCCCTCCCTCCCATGATCTCTCCTCTCATACCACTCCACCTACTCTCCTGGGTGAGATATCCTATTTAGTATGTATGTCATTCTCTCCCTGAGCCAAATTCAATGAGAATATGGTTTTGCCTTTAAACCTTCCTGTTCTTCCCCACCCCTGCAACCACTTCCCCTTACCTCTTCTATAAGAGATAGTTTAGCCCCGCCACCATCTCTTCCCATCTCCTCTTGCCACATTCCTCTCTCACCTCTTAACTTCACCCCTTAAGTATCATCCCTTCCCACCAAATTCGACCTGTGCCCTCTATCCATGTATACTTGTAAACATATATACACACATTCACATATGTATTCATATGCTAATATACACTTCTTCAATTATTTTCATACTGAGAAAGGTTTCATCAGTAAGAGTTATTGCTTTTCCATGTAGGAATGTAAATAGTTCAACTTTGATAAGTTCCTTTTGATTTATTGTCCTTGTTTATCTTTTCAAGCATCTCTTGCTTTTTGTGTCTGAATGTCAAATTTTCTATTCAACTCTGGTTTTTTCCTCAAGAATGCTTGAAAGTCCTCTATTCCACTGAATGACCATGTTTTCCCCTGAAACATGATACTCAGTTTTGCTGGGTAGGTGACCCTTGGCTTCAATCCCAACTCCTTTGAACTCTGGGATATCATATTTCATGCCCTTCTATCCCTCACTATAGATGTTGCCAGATCCTGTGCTATTCTGATTGTGTTTCCACAATATTGAAATTGTTTCTTCCTGGCTGCTTGTAGTATTTTCTGCTTGATATGGGAATTCTGGAACCTGGCTATAATTTTCCTTGGAGTTTTCATTTTGAGAACTTTTTCAGGAGATGATCTGTGGATTCTTTCAATCTCCATTTCCCCTTCTGGGTATAAAACTTCAGGGCAATTTTCCTTGGGAATTTCTTGAAGAATGATTTCTAGATTCTTTTTTTGATCATGGCTTTCAGGTAGTACAATAATTTTTAAATTATCTCTCCTGGATCTATTTTCCAGGTCAGTGGTTTTCCCCATGAGATATTTCACATTGCCTTCTATTTTTTCAATTGCTTGGATCTGTTTAACAGCATCTTGATTTCTCATAAAGTTACTAGCTTCCATTTGTTCCTGTCTAACTCTGAAGGAATGACTCTCCTCAGTGAGCTTTTGAGATTCTTTTTCCATCTGGCAAATTCAGCTTTTTAAGGCATTCTTCTCCTCATTGCCTTTTTGAGCTTCTTTTGACACTTGAGTTAGTCTGTTTTTTAAGGTGTTATTTTCCTCAATCAGGCTTTTGACTCTCATTTACTATATTTGTTGCATCCTTCTCATTTCTATTCCCAATTTTTCCTCCACTTCTTTTATTTGGTTTTAAAAATCCTTCTTTAGGTCCTCTATGGCCCATTACCCAGTCATATTTTCCTTTGGGGCTTTTGGAGCAGGAGTTCTGATCTCGCAGTCCTCCTCCTGTTTCATGCTTTGATCCTCTTTGCCCCCAAAATAGGAATCTAATTTTGAATTTTTCTTTATTTTTTTTCCTTTGCTTAGGCATGTTGCCATTTAATTACTTGATTTTGGGGCTTGTTGCCACAGTAGGACTCTGCCACCAGACAGGGGAGCTTCTGTCCCAAACGTTAGGGTCTTCTCAACTTGCAGAGGTATTATTTGGGTACCCTCTCTGAAGCCCCCATACACTCTGACAAGCTGGACACACACCCCAAGACCTTCAACTCAGACCACAATCCAGTTTCAGGTAAGTTAAAGCAAGAGTGATTACCTCCCCCCAGACTGATTGGTAGATCCCCCTACAGTTAGCTGAAGTAGCTGAAGCTGCAAATGAAGCTGCAAAATGCTGGCTGTGCTGCAGCTCCTCAGTTGCTTCTCACACCCAGGGGAAAAAGCTTACATGTTCCCAAATACTGGCCCCAAAGTCCATAGGGCACTTACCTCTCACTTTTTCCTAGGCATCTATGTGTTGGTGATTCTGGAAACCCCACAGCTGCTGGTGTTCTGGGGTCCCTCCAGCTGCCTGCTGATAGGGCTGCCCTGGGGCTAAAACAGCAACTCACTTGGGCCTGGCTTCAGCTCCCAGAGAGTTGAGCTGGCTGCTCCCAGCCGGGCTGCCAGACTGTCCTCTGTGTGAGATTAGCTTCTCTGTGTCATTCTTTGGGTGCTGGAACTCTAGAGGTTGTTCAGAGTCCCCTTTTACATTATTTTGAAGTTCTGTGGGCTGGAGCGCTGTGAAAGTGTTGTTTCTATTCTGCCATCTTGGCTCCACCCCATAATCTTCACTTATTAATGCTGTTAGGAAATGTGTCTTTTTTTTTTTTTTACCCATGTTTCCTAAATATCAGTGTCCAGGAATTTAGAACCATATTCCTAACTTAGTTACCCCTCTGAATATAGTCAGATTTTTAATGTATACATCTATATACTTATGTGAAAACTAACCATTGAATAAAGTATCAAAAAAGGCTTTATAATCACATGGAATTAGCATTGGAGAGTACCTTTATGCAGATCTATCAAACAATAAAGGCCTTGAATACCCTCTATCATATATAGACCATCATAGTTAAGTTTGTATTTGTTCCTCACCACAATATTAGGTCATAGGTAATAATTGTTTGTGGTTTTTTTAACTCTAGCGACTTTGGAAATTCACATTTCCAAAGCATGGAGGAGTTGCAATCTGTACAGATAGAGGGCAGATTTACACTGACAAAATGATGTAGTTTTAAAGATTGGAAAAAGATAAATAGAAATGTTACAAATTGTCCTGAGCTTGAAGATTAGCCAAAAAAAAAATAATAGCAGTCATCATTTTTATGTACTATACACAATTTGTACCAAATATGCTTTAGACATTCTTTTTAGAAAACCATCTTGAAATAGCTGAAAAAAAGGAATCCATTTAGAAATAATGAGTAGGTGGTTAGTGATATTTTATCTTCCACTGAACTTTTGGTTTGTACCTGTTTGAAATCCAGATTTAAAGAGAAACTACAAAAGATTACCTGCACACTTGTGCAGATCATCGCACCAGAGACATTTCTTTCTTTCAATATTTTACTCCAGTACATAACTACTTTTAAAAAAGGACTGTACTTTCAGTCAAAAAATAAATTTTGCTTTTTTTTGTTCTTTTTTCTTAAACAACCTCACTGAATGGTAAGCCATGAGACATGAATTCAGTCCCTTGCTATGCATTTACTGGGAGTGGAGAAGTTGCATGGTCCATGGTTTTTATTTTTGGAAATTCAAGTAGTCAGAATGATGAAAATGGATGACCTCTAAGTGTCCTTGAAGAACTTATATGCAATGTATAAATTAATGGAATGAAATTTCATCTGACAACACTAGTCCTTCTTTAGCTAGTCTATTTTTTGATATCTCTGACATATTTATTTGACTATCCCCACATATAATGACATATAAATGTATGCATCTATAAATAGAGAGACTTACCCATATAATATAATTACTTTCTCATATATAATAGCATGCATGCTGTTCTTGCACAACTCAAAATGATTAGGTAAGAGTATGAATGTATTTTTGTAGTTCAAAGTCCATGTGAGTTCAACATAAGACCTATAAAAAGTCTTATATGTGTAGTCACCAAATTTGAATTAGTTGTGTTTCAAAATTCCATTTGGAACATGTGATACAATCTCAGAAACGATTTTGTTCCCAGTAAATACGTCCTCAGCTAGGTCCACATAAGATTATTTAAACTCTAAAGTCTTTGGGGAATAGAGTTATGTTAATAATACAATAGACCTTGTCTCTAAGGGATTTTTATACGTTATTTATATTTCTCTTTTATATCACATTCATTTCCGACTATATGAGCCTTCCCATTATACTTAAAGAGCCAACTTTCATTAAAGAAATATGAAAAGAGTTTTTCTCCTCTTTTCCTCCTTGCTGACTCTTACTGCTTGTTGGCCTCTGGTTGGAAGGATGCTAGAAAGAGTTTTGATTCCACATCCTTAAGGGCTTCCTGTTGGCTGTTGAAGGCCTAAGAGAATCAGAAGTTTACTGGGCCAAGTCCTAGATCTGACAATCCTTCCTGACTCAGGTCAGAGGAAATAGAAATTCTTCCTTCTACTTGAGAGAGAAGAGGAACTTTTTATGAGGTCACTCCTTTTGAGTTAAAGAGTCTCATAGTTGGAAGAGGTCATCTAAGCCAGCTCATTTCTGGACAAGAATTCCTTCTCCAACATATCCAACAAGTTAGCATCTAGCATCAGCTGTCTGGACTTGGATACTCAAGGCAGATAACTCACCTCCTGCATATCTTCTCCAACAATCCGTGAAGGAGATCTAGTAAGAAATTAAAAGTCAGTGATTTCTTCCACCTGAGATTTGGGGGAAAAAAATCAGTCAATAGCAAAAAGGTAACTGGAAATAAAACAAGGATCTACATCTTCCAGTCTAACCAAGGGGTTCAAGTAGACTGTAGCCTGAAAAAGCACCTTTTCCCTGAGGTGTGAAGAGCTTGGGAGTATTAGAGCACAAAGATTTCAGTTCTAAATCTCAAAAATCCAAAGAGGCCTAATCCCAGCATGTGGAAGGCAGTGCAGGAACCCAGGGAATTGAGAATGAGATCTTGCCTGATTAGTCAAGGCACCTCAAAACCTAGCAGGGCACCTAGCCTGACCCCAGCACAAAGCCTCAATTTAGAAACTAAACCTGGAGAGTTAAATACAGTAAAGATGAAAACATCAACTAGCATCAAGTCTAGATTTATTCCAAAAGAAGAAAGTGATTCTGTAACAACTCTAAACATAGATTCAAAGGAAAAAATGGATTTTCCACAAGGACTACTAGAATTCTTAGAAGAAATGAAGGATGAGATAAAAAATAAAATAGAAGACCTGGAGGAAAGAATTTGCAGTAGAATCGATAACTTAGAAGAGAAAATGGTAGACCTTATGCAAGAAGTGGAGACCTTGAAAACAAGAATAGATCAAACAGAAATCAATGACTCCATAAGACAGCAAGAAATATTAGAACAAAATGAAAAGATTGAAAAGCTGGAAGAAGAAAATGTAAGATATCTGGTAACAAAAACAACTGACTTGGAAAACTGGTCAAGAAGAGACAATATAAAAATTATTGGGCTCCCTGAAAACATTGATATAGCAAAAAGCTTGGATACTATATTTCAAGAAATCATAAAAGAGAATTGCCCAGATTTATTAGAACTAGGAGGCAGAATAGATATAGAAAGAATCCATAGGTCACCTCCTGTAATAAATCCCCAAATAAAAACTCCCAGAAATGTCATAGTCAAAATTAAAAACTCTGATATCAAAGAAAAAATAATACAAGAATCCAGAATGAAGCAGTTCAAGTATCAAGGAATTACAGTCCGGATCACACAAGACCTGGCATCCTCCACTATAAATGAGAGAAAATCTTGGAATACAATATTTAGAAAAGCAAAAGAGATGGGTTTACAACCAAGAATAAGCTACCCTGCAAAACTTGGTATAATCCTATACGGGAAAAAAATTTACGTTTAATACAGTAGAAGATTTTGAAGAATTTTTGATGGAAAGACCTGAGCTGAGTAGGAAGTTTGGAATACAAACACCCAAGTTCAAAGAAATCTAGAAAGGTAATGAAAGGTGATGTCATGGAATCCTGGGTGGTATGACCCGATGCAAAGTGAAATAAGAAGAATGAAAAGAATTTAGAGCAGTACAACAACAATGCAAAGAGGACTTTTGAAACTCCAGCTTTTGAAGAACTGAGTCTCCAGGAAGACATGGAAATGTTCTGGAGATTGTTTTTAAATTAAATGCTTTGTTAACTTCTAGTTCACATCATTTATTTCTTGTAGATTTTGAGTTACACATTTTCTCCCTGTTTTTCCTGTACCCACCACCCCGAAATCTTGATCCCACTGGATATATCCCCTCCCCCAATCTGCTCTCCCATATCTTCCCCCATACCCCCTCTGACTTTCCAGTGGGGCACCGTGGATCTCTGTGCCCCAGTGCCTGTATGTCTTATTTCCCAGTTGCATGTAAAATAATATTGATAATAGTGTGTGTATTTAAACATTTGATTTTAAAACTTTGAATTCTAGATTCATTCCCTTCCTCCCTTGTCACTCCCCCTTACTGTGAAGATAAGCAGTTCAATAGAGGTTGTACATGTGTAGCTATGCAAAAAAAAACACTTCCATAGTACATATACTGTGGAAGATTTTCCCTCCCTCCTATCCCCACCTCCCACTTGTTCTATTCTCTACTTTGATACTGTCTCCCCCCCTTTTTTCTTTTTTTTGCTTTTTGGAGGCCAGTTGGGGTTAAGTGTCTGAGGCTGATTTCAACTCAGGTCCTCCTGACTCTAGGACAGGTGCTCTATTCACTACGCCAGGTAGCCGCCCCGATACTGTCCCTTTTCAAAAGTGGGTGCTTCCAACTTCCCTTCCCCCTTAACCTCCCCTCCCTTCCATCCTCTCTCATCCCCTTCCCTCCACTCTCCTAAATAGGGTGAGATACCCTATTTAGTGTGTATGTCATTCCATCCCTGAGCCCAATTCAATGAGAATAAGGATGACCCATTCCCTTTTGCCTTCCTGTTCTTCCCCTCCATTGTAACCATTTTCCTGTCAACACGGCACTGACCTCTTAGCAACTATGGGTTGATAATACTGGAAACCACCCCAGCTGCTGGTGATCTGAAGTCCCTCCAGCTGGTGGCTGGTCAGGCTCGCCCTGGGGCCAAAACCTCAGGGGCTGTCATAAGTGGGAGTTTGGCTTCTCTGTGTCATTTTGTGGGTTCTGTTTCTCCAAAGCTTCTTCAGTCACCTTTTACATGAATTGAAGAGCCAGAGCCCTGACAAGTTCTGTTTCTATTCTGCCATCTTGACTCTGCTGCCCCTATTCTAGAGATGTTACCCTCCTTCAGATAAGGGATGTGTGGAAGATTGAAAATATTTTTCGATGTGGCCACTTTGTGGTTCTAATTATTGAAACTCCATCTTATTCCACCCCACTCCTACTTTTTGTGTTCTTTATTGGGAGGAAGAAAGGGAGGTTAATGAGTGGTGGGAGTTAGTCATAATGTGATAGTAAAAATGATGTCTTAACGATCCATTGTAATATTTTTTGTAAATTCATAGAAGTGAAATTCAACCACTAACATGACAAGCCAAATTGTTTTGAAATGAAAATAAAGAATTATATATTTAAAGCAAGTGCTATGTGGTAGAATTCATAGTTTCATATACAGTTCTATTATTTTTGCATGTTTTATGTATTAAAATTTCTCTGTAGTGTTGAAACTTGCATTTTGTTAATGTATGGAAATTTCTCTTTATGATGTTGAAACTTAGTAATAAAAATGTTATAATTCAAAAAAAAAGAAATATGAAAAGAAGAAAAGGTCAAGGGGTCAGTAACACTAGCCAATACACTAACACACAACACACACACACACACACACACACACACACACACTGACTTCTCTCTTCTTTGGGTCCAAGTTCAATGATTATAATTTTACAATGTTTAGTTTTTATATTTTTTTATTCTATCCGTGTGTATTGTGGCAATATTATTTTTTGCCTTTTTTTTGGAGGGCAGTTGGGCTTAAGTAACTTGCCCAAGGTCACAAGACTAGGTTATTTTTTGTTTGTGTGTGCATTAAGTGTCTGAGGCCGGATCCGAACTCAGGTCCTTCTGAGTCCTGGGCCGATGCTCTACTCACTGGGCAACCTAGCTGCCCTGTGGCAATAATTTTACAAACTGTAATACCTATTGTAAATTGCTCTGTATCAATTCACATAAGCTGAAGCAACAAGGTACACTGAGGAAAAGATTGGAAGGAGCATCTTCCAGGAAAATGAAACCATCACCATCTTGAAGAACACTCCCTCACACTCCAATGGATACAGTCCAGTATGAAGAACTTTAGATTTTGGGGTATAAAACTTCCACCAAGTGCAGCCCAACCCCTTGAGACATCATTGAGGGAAGAAATCATTTTGAAGAAGGAGCCCACCTACACTATCATAATCAGCCAATTACCTCAAGTATAAATTAGATAAATAAGAGGCATTACCATCTACTTCACCAATGTATTCTAATGACATGTCAACTTTGCATCTGACTAGAACCTTCCATCTGTCTTGTTTCTCCCATTTGTATGTGAACTCTAATTCTTAGGTGAAGTTTTATATTTCTAAATATCTCTAAATGTGTAATGGCAAGCAAAGAAGTACTTAGCACCTACTTTCAGCTATTTAATTATTTAGCACCTTGTTTCAGTTCAAGTTTCTTTTGAGTCTTGCCCTTGATTATATCAAGTCTTTGTTAAGAAACAGGATTGTGAAACCCACAGTAGAAGGACTTGCCAAAGACAGGAACAAAAAGAAGCTAATGACTATATATATATATATATATATGGAGAAGTTCAAGCTGGGAGAGGGCAGAACTGAGAAGAGAACACTTGTGGCAGAGTTGAGAAGGAGAAAAATTGTGGTAATCCAGCAGTCTTTGTCTGTTCTGTTTGTGTTATTTTGTGTTTGTAATACTTTGTAGACAATCCCTTAGACCTTATTGGAAGCAATGAAAGTGGATTTTCTTGTTGAATGTTTACAGAAGTCCTGGAAGAGGGTTTCAGAAGTACTGGTACTATACTGACAATTTGTGTTGAGTTCTCAGACTTTGTGGGTCTGTGTTGATTTCATAGGCAGAAAATGAATTGATGATGGTGCTGGCAATGTGTATGAATGTTGTTTTGGGACTGCTAAGCTTTGTCTTCCCAGAAACAGAAACTGAAGGACTTGAGGTGGAATGGACACTTTGAGCTTCAATGTGGAACAAAAACTGGACATAGAACTTGGCCAGAAGCTGGATGAGAAGCTGAGAGCTGCCTATTTTGAATCCAGGTGACAGTTGGATAAATGCATGAAAAATCTGGGGCCATGGAAGAGGAATCATGGAACCTGAGAGCCAGCCTGGAATCAAGATGAAAAGAGCTCTCCTTGGGTACTTAATACTGACTGAGAAAATCGTGATTTACTTTGGCCCAAGGGTGTGAGAACTTTGTGCCTTGTACCTCTTAAGGATGACTGAGTTAAGGATGATTGGAAACCAATCTCTAAACAGGAAGAAAGACATTTTGAACGAGAGATTAAGACAATGTGACCTAGGGGTGGAGAACTTTAACCTTTGTGTTTTGTATCCTTTAAGGAGGATTGAGTTAAGGATTTACTGAATAATATCTTTTGTTTAAAAGTATGTGGCCACTTTGGTGAAAACGATGTGGCTACTTTAGTGATAAGTTGTTATATTACAACATTATGAATAATGTTCTTTGGTTTCTGTGAATGTTTTGCTTTATCTTACTACTACATAAGTATCGAATTCACTATACTATGTGATCAGAACCTTAGACTTTTCCATAACAGCAGTCCTCTGGAAAGCTGCTCATGCTTGGCTTTACAAAATGCTAGCATGAATAAAATCGAGAAATATGAGATCAATGAATGAGGCATGCAACTAAAATAAAAACTAGGAAAAGAACAAACTAAAAATTCTCAATTAAATGCTAAATTAAAAATTCTGAAAACCAAAGAAGGCATTAGTAAAATTGATTTTAAGAAAATTATTGACATAATAAAAAGAAGCTAAGAGCTGTTTTTTTTTAATAGAAAACAACAACAACAACAACAACAACAAGCAAGCCAGCAGATAAATATATGACCAGGCAGGATTTATACCAGTAAGGCAAGGTTCCTTCAATATTAGGAAAATTATCAACATAATTCACCATATCAACAACAAACCTAGCAGAAATAATATTATTACCTCAATAGATGCAGAAAAAGGTTTGGACAAAATACAACACCCATTCCTATTAAAAACACCAGAAAGCATAGGAATAAATTGAGTCTTCCTTAAGATGTAAAGTAGCATCAACTAAAAAACACCAGCAAATACCAGATTTTAATCTGTATCATACAGCAGCAGTCATCAAAACTGGTTGGTACTGGCTGAGGAGTAGAGTAGTGGATCAATGGAATAGGTTGGGTGCATGAGATCCAGCAATTAATGAGTATAGTAATCTATTGTTTGATAAATTCAAGGACCCCAGTTTTTTGGGATAAGAGTGCACTATTTGACAAAAACTGCTGGGAAAACTGGAAAACAGTATGGCAGAAACTGGGCATAGACCGTTATCTAACACCATATAGCAAAATCAAGTCTAAATGGTTGCATGATCTAGGTATAAAGGATGATACTGTAAGCAATCTGGGAAAGCAAGGAATAGTTTACCTGTCAGATTTGTGGAGAGGGAAACACTTTAGGACCAAATAAGAATTAGAGAGCATTATAAAATGCAAAATAGATAATTTTGGCTACATTAAATTGAAATGTTTCTTTACAAACAAAGCCAATGGGACCAAGATCAAGAGGGAGGTGGGAAATTGGGAAAGAATTTTTACAACCTATGTCTCTGATAAAGGACCCATTTCTAAAATATACAGAGAATTGAGTCAAATCTATAAGAATGCAAGTCATTCCCCAATTGATAAATGGTCAAAGGAAATGAAGAGGCAATTTTCAGAGAAAGAAATTAAAGATATCTATAAGTACATGAAGAAATGCTCTAAATCACTATTGATTAGAGAAATGCAAATCAACATAACTCTGAGGTACTACATCTCTCCAGTCAGATTGGCTAAGATGACAAAACAAGAAAATGAGAAATGATGGAGAGGATGTGGGCAAATCAGAACACTAACACATTGCTGATCGAGTAGTGAACTCATCCAACCATTGTGGAGAGCAATCTGGAATTATTCCCAAAAGGTTATAAATAATTTCATCCCTTTTGACCCATCAATATCACTTCTAGGGTTATATCCCAAAGAGATCATAGAAGAGAGAGGAAGACCCATATGTACAAAAATATTTATAGCACCTCTTTTCGTGGTTGCAAAGCATTGGAAATCAAAGGAGTGCCCATCAATTGGCGAATGGCTAAACAAGTTGTGGTATATGCATGTAATGGTATATTACTGTGCTATAAAAAATGAGGAGGAGATGGATTTCATTTTTACCTGGAGAGGCTTATATAAACTGATGCTGAGTGAGAAGAGTAGAACCAGGAGAAATTTGTATATAATCACAGACACAACATATGTGTGATGACCAACTATGACAGACTGGCCTCTGCTCAGCAATGCAGTGACAGAAGTCAATCCCAAAATACTCATGAAGCAGAGAGATGTCTACATCCAGAGTAAGAACTAGAGAGAACTGAGACTGAATCCTGATGGAAGCAAACAAATTCATCTTTTTCTTTTCATTGTTTGGTTTTATTTCTTCTTTACTATTTTTCATCCCATCTAGTACAATACCCCTTTGTAAATTGACTGTCTATTGTGAAAATACTTGCACATCCTATACTGGACTATTTGCTGTCATGGGTTGTGGGGGGAGAGAGGGAAGGGAAATTTGAAACTCAAGGAACTATGGAACTGAATCTTATAAACTAAAAATAAACAAATAAATAAAAAAATAAAACAAACAAAAAAACCCCCAAAAGCATCTTAGAAGATAAAGACAAAATAGGTACATGATTTAGATACAAAGTCAGCTACCATAAGCAAACTAGGAGAGTAAGGAAGAGTTTTCGCATCAGATTTATGGAGAATTGAAGAATTCATGACCACATGAAATAAGAAATATGTGAAATGAAAAATTGATGATTATGATTACATTAAATTGAAAAGTTTCTGTACAAACATAGCCAATGTGACCAAGATTAATAGGGAAGCAGAAAGCTAGGAAATAATTATTACAGTGAGTGTCTTTGATAAAGGTCTCATTTATCTAATACCAAGAGAAATGAGTAAAATTTATAAGAATACAAGTCATTCCCAATTGATAAAGGTTTAAAGGGTATGAATAGGTAATTTTCAGATGAAGAAATTAAGCTATCTATAGTCATATGAAAAAATGGTTTAAATCACCATTGATTAGAGAAATGCAAATCCAAACAACTCTGAGGAACACATCACAACACATCACACCTATTAGCGCCCATTTAGTCTTTTTATTTCCAAATGATTTATTAACTTCTGGTTTACATCATTCATTTCCACCAGATGTTGAGTTAAAAATTATTTCCCCATTTTTCCCCTACCCACCACCTCAGAATAGCAGTCCCACAGGATGTGCCCCCATCCAATCTGCTCTCTCCCATATCTTCTCCCATACCCCATTTGACTTTTCCATTAGGGTAAGGTGAATTCCTGTGCCCCAATTCCTGCACATCTTATCTGCCCATTACATGCAAAATAGTATTAATAATAGTATTTGTGTATATATATATTTGAAACATTCACTTTTAAAACTCCAAATTTCAGATCCATTCCCATCCTCCCTTGTCACCCACTCCCCCTGGGAAGATAAGTATTTCAGTATATGTTGTACATGTCTAGGTATGCAAAACATTACCATAGTAGATATATTGTACAAGGCTGCTTATAATTCCCTCCCACCCATCCCACCCCCCACCTGGTCCATTCCCTACTTGATCCTGTCCCCCTTCAAAAATGTGTGCCTCTAACCTCCCCTCTCACCATCTTGCCCTCCGTTCCATCATCTCCCCTCTCATCCCCCTCCCCCCTACTCTCATGCAGGGTGAGATATCCCATTTAGTATGTATGTCATTCCCTCTCTGAGCCAAATTCAATGAGAATATGGTTTTGCCTTTTTGCCTTCCCATTCTTCCCCTCCCCTGAAACCACTTCCCTTTGCCTGTTCTACATGAGATAGACCCCCCCATCTCTCCCCATCTCCTCTTGCCACATTCCCCTCTCACTTATTAACTTCACCCCTTAAGTATCATCCCTTCCTGCCAAATTCGACCTGTGCCCTCTATCCATGCATACCTGTAAACACATATACACACATTCACATATGTATTCATATGCCAATATACCCTTCTGCATTTATTTTCATATTGAGAAAGGTTTCATCAGTCACAGTTATTGTTTTTCCATGTAGGGATGTAAATAGTTAAACTTTGATAAGTTCCTTTTGATTTCTTTTCCCTGATTATCTTCCCAAGCATCTCTTGCTGATTGTTTCTGAATATCAAATTTTCTATTCAACTCCCGTTTTTTTCCTCAAGAATGCTTGAAAGTCCTCTATTCCACTGAATGACCATATTTTCCCCTGAAACAAGATACTCATTTTTGCTGGGTAGGTGATTCTTGGTTTTAATCCCAAAGCTTTTGCCCTCTGGAATATCATATTCCATGCCCCTCAATCCTTCAGTGTAGAAGCTGCCAGGTCCTGTGCTATTCTGATTGTGTTTCCACAATATTGAAATTGTTTCTTCCTGGCTGCTTGTAGTATTTTCTCCTTGATCTGGGGATTTCTGGAACCTGGCTATAACATTCCTAGGAGTTTTCTTTTGGCATCTTTTTTCAGGAGGTGATCAGTGGATTCTTTCAATCTCTATTTCACTTTCCGGGTCTAAAACATCAGAGCACTTTTCCTTGAGAAATTCTTTAAGTATGATTTCTAAGTTCTTTCTTTGATCATGGCTTTCAGGTAGTCCAAAAATTTTTTAAACTAACTCTCCTGGATCTATTTTCCAGGTCAGTGGTTTTTCCCATGAGATATTTCACATTGCCTTCTATTCTTTCAATTGCCTGGATCTGTTTAACAGCATCTTGATTTCTCATAAAGTCACTAGCTTCCATTTGCTCCAGTCTAATTCTGAAGGAATGAATCTCATCAGTGAGCTTTTGAGATTCTTTTTCCATCTGGCAAATTTGGCTTTTTAAGGCATTCTTCTCCTCATTGCCCTTTTGAGCCTCTTTTGCCACTTGAGTTAGTCTATTTTTTAAGGTGTTGTTTTCCTCAGTCAGATTTTTGACTCTCATTTCATACTTTTCTTGCATCCTTGTCATTTCTCTTCCCAATTTTTCCTCCACTTCTCTTATTTGGTTTTTAAAATCCTTTTTAAGGTCCTCTATCCCCTGCAACCCAGTCGTATTTTCATTTGGAGCTTTTAGTGCAGCATTTCTGACCTCCCAGTCCTCCTCCTGTTCCATGCTTTGATCTTCTCTGCCCCCAAAATAGGAGTCTAATGTTGACTTTTTCTGTTTATTTTGTTTCCTTTTCCTAGGAATGTTGCCACTTAATTATTTGACTTTTGGGCTTGTTGCCACAGTAGGACTGTGCCACCAGACAGGGGAGCTTCCTTCCCAAATGTTGGGGTCTTCTCAACTTCCAGATGTACTAGTTGGGTGCTCTCCCTGAAGCCCTCACACACTTTGGCAAGCTGGACACATGCCCCAAGTCCCCCACTCCAGACCACAATCCAGATCCAAGAAGGTTAAAAGGAGAGTGATTACCCACAAGAGTAATTGCTGGATGCCCTTACTGTTCACAGGCCCGGGAGCTTAAGCTGCAACTGAAGATGCAAAATGGTAGCTGTGCCTCGGCTCCTCAGTTGTTTCTAACCCCCAGGGGAAGAAGCTAACACATTCCCAAATACTGGTCCAAAAGTCCATAGGGCACTAACCTCTTGCTTTATCCTAGGCATCTATGTATTAATTCCAGAAATGCAACAGCTGTTGGTGTTCTGTGGTCCCTCCAGCTGGCTGCTGGTAGGGTCATGCTTGGGCTAAAACAGAGACTCATGTGGGCCTGGGCTTGGCTCCCAGAATGCTGAGCTGGCCACTCCCTGCTGAGATGCTGGTCTGTCCTCAGGGGTATGGTGGCTTCTCTGTCTCATTCTGTGGGTTCTGGAGCTCCAGAGGTGGTTCAGAGTTCCCTTTTACATAATTTTGAAGTGGAGAACCCATTTGTTCTAATTCTTCTTTACCGAATGATTAATGTAGGTATATTTAACGTGATTATATATTGAATACAAATATATAGAGAGAGTCGATATCAGATTACATGCCTCTTTGGGAGAGGGAAGGAGAAGAAAAGGGAGAAAATTGAATTGAATTAATAAATTAATTAATAATAAATAAATTAATTAAGCTATTGATTCATTTTATGAAAAAAGCAAATAAAATACATAAATAATTGTTGGATTTTATTTTAAAAAATGAAGAGTCTTCCACATGCCAAGCTTGCGGATTATGCAGTAAATTGCCATAACTCTTCCCTACTCAGTGAATAAAATAGCACTCTGTAACATATCCTAGAATAAGAGAAAATTGGGGGAAAATGTGTTGAAATAATACTTCATTCAAGAAACTTAGAGGACTGGTAAGAGAATTCTGTTTTACTCAGGCAAAAGGGAAGCACAGTTCAGGACAAGAGGCATCACAATAAGCCAGCAACAAGCCCCACCTCAGCAGACCAGTGGGTGATACTGAGTCTCAGTGGAGTGAAGCAGGCAAATTCTATATGAGGACCACCTGCATTCCTCATCATAGCCATCGGAAAGGCAAACTCTGACTCTAATGACCACCATGTACTTCAATATAGTCCTGGGGAAACAGGCAACTTACAGCAGCCAGAGAGCAATATGTACCAATGTCACACAAGGGAAAGAAACACCCCACTGACCTCAGCATATAACAGAATCAGTATTAGTGTCTTGATCCAGGTCAACTCCCAGAAACCAGTAATGGGATTGGGAATTTGAAGATCTTTCCGTACCCTTAATAGACCTAGGGGGTATTTGAAGACCTCCTTTTCTTTTGGAGTAGACTCTGACCCCTGATAGGTTGAATATAATTACATGGAGATCATGATGGAAGGAATTTGCTAAAAGGTGGAACAGAGCCATAGGAAGCTTACCTTCTGTGAAGATAAAATCTGCTCCCTGATAGGCTGAAGGTAGTCACATGGACCCTGTGGTGAGAGTTTTGCTGAAGGGAAGCAAAGCCCACAGGAAGCTGGTGTCTAGAGGCAGCCACATATTGTGGGGAAAGAAAACACTCAGGTAAGGGGTCAGATAAGCTCATGAGCAAATATTGATCTTGTATGGGTTTGTGGGAAGGCTGAAGTATGCTATGGCTCTAAGCATTAGTATGGCTTCTCAATATTTTTGGTGCTATGATAGAATCAACTTACTGGTTTTGGGATTTGGTTTTGTGGTGTCAAAATACATGCTTCAGTTCTGTTCTGGTATATTTTGTGGTCGAATGTCATTTGATACTTATAGTCATGGTGTTTATCATGATCATGAGGACTGTATATATTACATTGGCACTACAAACCCAAAGTCCTCCAGCAGGTCCAGCCACCTCCCACACCACCCCTCACTGCAGCACCAGAAACAAGTGTCACCCAAGGGCCTCAGGGCAACAATAGAGTAGCACCAGGGGCCTGTAGCCCCTGGGATAAGAAGCCTGTAGCAGTGCATCTTCCATGCGAGGAGGAAAGAATTTTTATGAGAAAGGAAAACTCTAAAAAAGATGAACAAAATAAAAATCTGACCATTGAAAGTTATTAAGGGGAATATGAAGAGGCAAACTTAGAAGAGGACAACAATGTCATAACAAGTATGGCCAATAACCCAAAGAAAAATAAGAAGTGGACTCAAGCCCAGAAATATCTCAAGGAAGAGCTCTAAAAGGAACTTAAAATTCATATAAGAGGCAGAAGAAAAATTGGAAGGAAATGAGAATGATGCAAGAGAATTAAAAAAAAAATTATCAAATAAAAAAGACAACGGGTTTGAAAAAGAAAAATTCTTAACAAGTAAAATTGACGAGATGGAAAAGGAGACAGAGCAATCCACTGATGAAAACAAGTTCTTAAAAACTAGAAATGGACAAATGGAAAAGGAATAACAAAAGCTAACTGATGAAAACAACTTACAAGTTACAAATTGTCATGGGAAAGCTGATGACTATATGAGAGATCAAGTATCAATTACAAAAATTCAAAAGGATGGAAAATTAGAACAAAATGTAATATGTATGTATATATATATATATATATATATATATATATATATATATATATATATAAAAATTGACATGGTAAATGGATTTATTGCACTACCTTAAAGCAATAATCAAAATGAAAACCTGGACAGCATTTTTAGAAAATTATCAAGGAAAACTTCCCTGAAGTCCTAGAGCCAGAGGACAAACTAGGAATTGAAAGAGTCCACTGATCACCTCCTGAAAAAAGTTAGCCAAAGAAGAACTCCAAAGAATATTGTAGTCAAATTCCAGAACTTTCAAGTGATGGAAAAATTATTGCAAGTGGCCAGAAAGAAACAATTCAAATATCGAGGAGACACAATTAGGATTACATAGGATTTAGCAGCTTCAACAATAAAGGATTGTACATCATGTAATGTTATATTCCAGAGGAAAAAGAAATGAGGACAAACACCAAGAATCATCTATCCATTATAATTAAGCATAATATCATTGAAGCTAAATGAGATTCAAGGGAAAAGGAAAAAAAATGGTCATTCAATGAAATGGAAGAATTTCAAGCTTTCAAAAGGAGAAAATTTAAAAAGTTTAAAAAAAAGGAAAGTAAAATGTAAGGGATTCAGTGGAGCTGAACTGTATATATCACCCCTTCATGGGACGATGATATTTGCACTTCTTAAAAATTGTACCACGTTGGGGCAGAGCCAAGATGGTGGAGTATAAACAGCGAGTCCAAGCCACTCTCCCCCCAGATCACCTCCAAACTATGAAAAAGGGGACTTTGAACAACTTCTGGAACCCCAGCACCAACAGAACAACACAGAGAAACTAACCTCCCACTGTGGACAGCCAAGCAGCCCTGCAGAAAGGACCAGCACAGCGCTCTGGGAGCTGGGAGTGCAGAGCAGTGCGTGGGGAGCTGACCACAGTTCCACCTGAGTCGAGGTTTTAGCCCCAGGGCGGCAGGGCCAGCAGCCAGCTGGAAGGACCCCAGAACACCAGCAGCTGTGGTGATTCCAGAATTATCAATGTATACATGCTTAGGACAAAGTGAGAGGTTAGTGTCCCATGGATTTGGGACCAGTATTTGTGGAACGTGTCGGCTTCCTCCTCTGGGTGCTAGAAGCCACTGAGGAGACACACCACTTTGTAGTTTTCAGAGGCAACTCCAGCTCCTGGCCTGCGAACGGTAGGGAGATCCAGCGATCTTTCTTGGGGGGCAATCACTCTTGCTTTAACCTCCCTGGATCTGGATTGTGATCTGGGGTGGAGGTCGTGGGTGGGTTTCCAGCTTGCCAGAAATGGAAGTTACCCCCCGCCCCACACACACACACGTTCAGGACGAAATTTCCCCTGTCTAGCCCCCTGTCTGGTGGGGGGCCATACTGTGGCAACAAGCCCAAAGGTCAAGTAATTAAGTGGCAACATGCCAAGGCAAAGGAAACAAATTAAACAGAAAAATGCAACCTTAGACTCCTACTTTGGAGGCAAAGAGGATCGAAGCATAGAACAGGAGGAGGGATGTGAGGTCAGAAATCCTGCTTCAAAAGCCCCAAAGGAAAACATGGGCAGGTTACAGGCCATAGAGGACCTTAAGAAGGACTTTTAAAATCAAATAAGAGAAGTGGAGGAAAAATTGGGAAGAGAAATGAGAAGGATGCAGGAAAAGTATGAAATGAGGGTCAAAAGTCTGACTAAGGAAAATAATACCTTAAAAAATAGACTAACACAAATGGCAAAGGGGGCCCAAAAGGGCAATGCAGAGAAGAATGCCTTAAAAAGTCGAATTTGCCAGATGGAAAAAGAATCTCAAAAGTTCACTGAGGAGATTCATTCCTTCAGAATTAGACTGGAGCAAATGGAAGCTAATGACTTTATGAGAAATCAAGATGCTGTTAAGCAGATCCAAACAAATGAAAGAATAGAAGGCAATGTGAAATATCTCGTGGGAAAAAGCACTGACCTGGAGAATAGATCCAGGAGAGACAATTTAAAAATTAATGGACTACCTGAAAGCCATGATCAAGGATAGAACCTAGAAATCACCCTTCAAGAAATTCTCAAGGAAAACTGCCCTGATGTTTTAGATCCAGAGGGCAAAATAGAGGTTGAAAGAATCCACCAATCACCTCCTGAAAAAGATCCCAAAAAGAAAACTCCCAGGAATATTATAGCCAGGTTCCAGAATCCCCAGATCAAGGAGAAAATACTACAAGCAGCCAGGAAGAAACAATTTCAATATTGTGGAAACACAATCAGAATAGCCCAGGACCTGGCAGCTTCTACACTGAGGGATCGAAGGGCATGGAATATGATATTCCAGAGGGCAAAGAACTGGGAATGAACCCAAGGGTCACCTACCCAGCAAAACTGAGTATTTTGTTTCAGGGGAAAATATGGTCATTCAGTGGAATAGAGGACTTTCAAGCATTCTTGAGGAAAAAACCAGAATTGAATAGAAAATTTGACATCCAGACAAGAAGGAAGAGATGCCTGAGAAGGTAATCAGGGAAAAGAAATCAAAAGGAACTTATCAAAGTTGAACTATTTACATTCCTATATGGAAAAGCAATAACTGTGACTGATGATATCTTTCTCACTATGAAAATAATGGAAGAAGGGGGTGTGGTCATATGAATACATATGTGAATGTGTGTGTATATGGTTACAGTTATATATGGATAGAGGGCATAGGCTGAATTTGTTGGGAAGGGAGAATACTCAAGGGATGAAATTATGAGGTGAGAGAGGAAAGTGGCAAGAGGAGATGGGGAGAAACAGGGTAGGGTAAACTATCCCATGTAGAAGAAGCAAGGGGAAGTGGTTGCAAAGGAGGGGGAGAATAAGGAAGGCTAAAAAGACAAAACCACATTCCCATTGAATTTGGTTCAGGGAGAAAATGACATACATACTAAATGGGATATCTCAACCTGCAGCAGGATAGGGGAAGGGGGATGAGAGGAGGGATGATGGATGGGAGGGCATCCTTGGGGTGAGGGGAGGTTGGAAGTACCCACTATAGAAGAGGGACAGGATCATGTAGGGAATGGACCAGGTGGGGGGTGGGATGAGTGGGAGGGAATTATAAGCAGCATTGTACAATATATCTACTATGATAATGTTTTGCATAGCTAGACATGTACAACATATACTGAATTACTTATCTCCCAAGAAGGAATGGGTGACAAGGGAGGAAGGAAATGGATCTGAAATTTGAGGTCGTAACATTAAATGTTTCAAATATATATATAAATACTATTATTAATACTCTTTCGCTTGTAATAGGGAGATAAGATGTGCAGGCATTGGGACACAAAGATTCACCTTCCTCTAATGGAAAAGTCGATGGGGGTATGGGAGAAGGTATGGGAGAGAGCAGATTGCAGGAAGTGATATCTTGTGGGACTACTATTCTGGGAGGTTGGGTAGGGGAATAATGGGGGGAAAATGATTGTAACTCAAAATCTGGCAGAAATGAATGATGTAAAACAGAAGTTAATAAAGCATTTGTTTAAAAAAAAAAGATTCCATTAACATTAAAAGCACTTGGAAGTCTGGCCCTTGGAGGATACCTGTTTGCCCTGGGTTTCCTATAGCATCTGGAATTTCAGTAGTCCAAGGATGTACAACTGCCCTGGGTCATGTTGAAGCTGCTAGAGGTTTGGGCCCCAGATGATGCTTGCCTTGGGCTGGTTCTTCAAGCTGAAGTCTGACAGTTCACTTGGTTTTGCTAAGGTATGTGGAAGGTCGTGACATTGGCATTTGACTGCTCCACCAAACTGGGACTAAGAATTTCCTACTGGTTTGCTGAGTTGAGGCTTTCTGCTGACTTGCTGGGTTGCTTCCTTTCTTGGAACGAGCTTCCTTTTTACCAAGTGAGATGTACATTTCTTGCTGATTCTCCAAGTTCCTCAGGCTAAAACACTGCTCCACCCCATTTCTCTGCTGGCTCCACTATTCCAAGATTTGTTCCTGGGTGTTATTTTATGGTTGTTTTGAGGTGAATATGGGAGAGTGACAGAAATTTACTGCTTACTCTGCTATCCTGCATCCTGGAAGTCCCTCAGCCCACTCATTGCAATTTAAAAGAAAACCTTCCTAATAATTCTCTCAGTAAGCTGGTCAGTAAACATATATTAAGAGGTTATTATGTTATAGTTATTGCTAAATATATACTGAGAGTATAAAGAAAGGAAAAATAAAACAAAAGCACCGTTGATCTCAATGAATTCATAATCCAACAGGGGACTTATTGCTTTATTCACTGTGCAGTTGTATCTGAATGTTCATGACTTGATTTGGAATTTCCTCAGCAAAGATTCCAGAGTAGTTTGCCATTTCCTTCTCTAGCTCATTTTACAGATGAGGAAATGGAGGCAAACAAGATTAAATGACTTGCTCAGGGTCACACAGCTAGTAAGTTTCTGAGGTCAGATTTGAACTCAGGAAGTTATTTCTTCTGACTACAGGTCTGGAACTCTCTACTGCACCAGCTAGCTACTGGGGAAGACATCATGCAAATAAGCATGTATATACACAACATATAGAAAATGTGCAAAATCAAGAAAAAACATTGCCCCATTGTCCATGAGAAATGTGTGTGTGTGTGTGTGTGTGTGTGTGTGTGTGTGTGTATTCTGTATTTCTCCTATGTCTGGAGTTGGACAGCAATGTTTCTCTGATAAAATTCTTTTTTTCAAAACATAAGAGATTCATTCTAATTTATATTTAGAAGTCATTCCTCAATTAATACATGGTCAAACTATATAAACAAATAATCCTCAGCAAACATTTGTGAAAGCACTCAATAGGTGTTTAATAAATATTTCTTACTGATACTAAAACAAAAATGAGTGTTTCTTCTCTCAAAAAGCTTATGTTGTATTGTGGAGGTTTAGTAAATACAAAATAATAAAGGAAAGAAAAAGCAATAATAATTGAAGAACTCAGGAAAATGTGTTTAAATTGTAAAAGTCCTTGAGTCTTGCCTTAAAAAATCTGGGCTTTTAGGCTCTTTTCGTGGTTGCAAAGAATTGGAAATTAAAGGTTTGCCCATCAATTGGGGAATGGCTAAAGTTGTGGTATATGCATGTAATGGAATTCTATTGTGATATAAGAAATGAGGAGACACTTTTCATATTTACCTGGAGAGGTTTATACAGACTGATGCTGAGTGATAAGAGTAGAACCAGGAGAAATTTGTATACAATCACAGACACAACATATGTGTGATGACCAACTATGACAGACTGGACTCTTCTCAGAAATGCAGTGATATAAGTCAATCCCAAAAGACTCATGAAAGAGCGAGATGCCTACATCCAGAGAAATAACTAGAAAGAACTGAGTTTGAATCCTGATGGGAGCAAACTACTTGATCTTTTTCTTTTCCTTGTTTGTTTTTATTTCCTTTTTACCATTTTTGATCCCATCTAGTACAATAAGCCTTTTTAACCTGACTAATGTCCAAAGTGAAAGTATTTGCAGATCCTATACTGGACTATATGCCATTGTGGGGGGTGGGGGAGGGAGGGAAGGGAAATTTGAAAATCAAGGAACTATGGAATTGAATCTTGCAAACTAAAAATAAATAAATTAATTAATAATTTAAAAAATCCAGGCTTTTTAAAAAGTATTTGGACATATGAAGTGTTTTAGTTTTGGGTTATGCTTGAGCACTGACACAGTGGAATAGTAAACCTTGAGTTAAGGTATCAACTAAAAGGAATATTTGGATAAAATATAAAGAAGAGTAGTAAGAAATATCTGGAAAGTATTTGGAATGTATGGGGGCTAAAGAGTTACTATTTTATCCAGAGGAATTTAAAAAATACATAAATCTTTGAATAGGAGAATTAAACCCATCATACCTTTATTCTAGGAATATTAACTTAGGAGCTAGTTGAATAAACAACATAGAGAGGAAAGAAGGAAAGAAACTAATTAGGTGGTAATTGAAATTTGTCAAGTAATTTATAATGAAAACCTGCATTAAAGAAATTTCAGCATAAGTAGACAGAAGTGAAAGATATGGAGAGAGAATTGACAAGATTCAGTAAATGAATGAATGTTATAACTGAAGTTGAAGGAATAGTTAAGGATGACTCCAAATTTGCCAATCTGAGTAACCAGAATGGTGCTAACAGTTTCAAAGAAATTAGGAAATTTGGAGGAAGGGATTCTATAAGCAGGTATATTATGAGTTCAGTTTTGGACACATTCAATTTGTAATGCTTATGAGATATACATGTGGGAATGTCAATTATGCAGTTAGTGTAATGGCTGAGTCTATAGTTTTACAAATTATCTATGCAGAGTTGAGGAACTCATTCACTAGAAAGAGAATAGGGATGGAGGGATGGAATGGAAGAAGTAAGGAAGGAAAGGGAAGGGGGAGAGAGAGAGAAAGAGAGAGAGACAGAGAGACAGAGACAGAGACAGAGAGACAGAGACAGGAGAGATGAGATGAAGATGGATGGTGATCCAAGAAAAGAAAAATGTAAAGTGAAAAGGTGTGTTTCAAAAAGGAGGAGTTGAACCAGGAGAGAATAGGGCTAAAGATATCAAAGATAAAAGGTTATGCAGGTCAAAATGGTGGCCAATTCTATGAATTGCTGCACAGATTTTAAGTGGGATGAGGAAAGTAGAGTTTCCCATTCAGTGCTTAATGATTGATTATTGACAGTCCAGGAGAGAGTAGTTTCCTTTGAGAAGTAGTATCAGACACTAGATTACAGAAGGATGACAAGTGAGTTGGAGAAAATATACTGGGAGACAAGTTTTTCAGATTTCATCCTTTACATCCTTTATCCTCAAAATCACTTTACATACATCTTACAAAGAATAATCTCATGCTATTCTGGATGGCTTGAAGAAGTAGTTGAAGTACCATGAAAAATGCCTTCTCTGTAGCTAGCCCATTGAGCCACAGATATGACTTCCAGGCTATTAATAAGTTAATCAATTAATCAATAATAATTTATAAGCACGTATAAATTTAAGAGAGTAAGTGTTGGGGTTGTAACAAAAAATGAATGAGATTCTGCCTTCAAAACAGATTATGTCCTAACGGTGGGATAAAGGCACACACATGTATGTGTATACAAACATCCTTACATGATAAATATATGCCATATTTCACTCTAGACTCTGTACAGGAAAACAAACACTTGCCTAGAAAATTTAAGCAAAGCAAAGGGCAGAGCTTCAAAATCATACTTCTTTACTTTAAATAAAATATATACCCGGGTACTTAGAAACTGGAAACAAGGGTGTGTTTAAACTAATTCCCTATACCCTAAAATATCCACTGCTTCTCAGTGAAGATGCAGGTCATTTCAATTTATTAATAATTCTTCTCTCAGAATAGGAATCCCTAAAGTAACATTATTCAAAGCAATGTCAGGGAAACTGGATGGGGTAATGGTAGTGAGAACTGAGGATCTATTATTCTTGAGTATTTCTGAATTCATAGATCAGCATTCAAGGCAGCAAGCTTGCAATTAAGTTGCCTTTTCCCCCTTTACTTTTCATTAATTTTAAAGAATCTAATATACATGTCAATGGCCTTAAGTACAAATACTGTGTGTAAAAATTTTTTAGTAGGTGGGAAGTATTCTTAGCATAATGTTAATTACTATCTTGGGTTATGAGACAACAAATAATTTCCCCATTGACTTCTCCTGTTCATCTAACCCAACATTGCATCTTACAGTAATTTTTGTTTTCCCAGCATGCAGAAGACTTCTCTTAAGCAGTAAGCTTAGAAAATTTACATTTTTTTCTTATAGAGGTGAAGTATTTTGATAACTTTAGCAACATCATGGTTAGTATTTTTGAACTTTATATGAAATTGGTAATTTCAACCTCTCTAGTATTTTATACATATATGTGTATGCATATGTGTATATGTTTATGTATATGTATGTTTATACATCTATACACATACGCACATATATACACACATAGGTGTGTGTTTCTTATGTGTATGTGTATGTTTATACATCTATAAACATACACACATATATACACACATAGGTGTGTGTTTCTGTGTGTGTATAATAAAATTAGTAACACAGATCTAGGCATAGACACTTAGATCTTTGATTCATTGGCATAGGGAATCCCAAGGTGAAGAAAGGTCTACTATAAAATGAAGCTGATGCTTTCCCTCCATAACTTGTGGTTTTACAGAACTGCCAAGAACACTAGAGATTAAGTGACTAAACCAGAGACACATAAGCAGTATCTATCAAAGTCAAGACTTTAATCCCCAGTCTACTTGACTTTGGGGCTAACTCACTATCTATTCTACCACACTGTTTTTTTTTTTTTTTTTGCATAGGATCAGGGAGACAAACATTCTCCTGAGAAAATAACACTTTTTTTTTAATTTCAAAGACTCAGCATTTTCTTATTAAAATGATGCTAGGTATCACGACAGCATGATTTGTTCCTTTATAGTTACTTCTGTTTCCTGACTTGATGTCATTTTATTGTTAGTCACACTGATAGAGAACTAATTTATTTTTCTCTACAGACCAACATCTTACCAATCTGTTTATACGATGACATGGTAATAGCACATGGCTATGTGGAGTATAACTGCATATAGAACAAGATATACAAATTGTTTTTTCACAAATAAGAGAATAGAAACCATCACATTTACAAATAGGTATTCATAAGTTAGATTGAAATTGATTTCATACTTGTAGAAAGTCAATATGTATGAAGGCCTTTTAAACCTACCTGAAATGAAATGGGAAAAGTTGTTTAATTTTTTTGGGTGGGGCAGAAGAGTGGAGAGGATAATACTTCAGGATTGAGACATATTTAGGTATATTAAAACTCTAAATCATTTTGGGGGGGATTCAGAGTCAAAGCTGATACATGGATCAAGATAAATTTATTTAGCACCCTAATTTCAAGAGAACACAAAATCAGAAATCATCAAAATTTAGATAACTAAGAAAAGGTTGTTGAACTCAATGTCCTAAGCCCAAGTATTTTTTGCAAGAAAATATTCAACATCTGTTTTTGTTTTAATAATATTAGAATATATTGCAAGGCACCATGTGGAAAACATTATGTCATAAGATTAGAGATAACTGTTTTTAAATCCTGGATCCAAAATTTACTATATATTTGTCCATAGATAAACCACTGAATTCCCTTTAGTACCACCTGTAACTCTCTTCTAAGCATGTCTGGGGCTGTGGTGTTTGAGTCCAGTTGTGGTCGCTCCAATATGCTTGTTGGTGAAAAAGAGATTATTTTAAAATCTTTGAAGGTTGTTTTCCTATTTTTCTTTCATTTTCTGTCTTCCTTTTTTTGGCACTCAGATCTCTTCTGAATGACCTTGCTTAAATAAATCTCTTACCAAACCTTCTTTAAGTTGCTTACTACCTCTCATTCTTTCTCTCTGTTTTATGAGACAAAACTTTAGACAATAATTTATAATCCTTTATTATAAGATATATGCATTAGTTTAAATTTATAAATGGTATTGACATTGGCCACCACATTTTTTTTGCTTCTTTTGGTTTTGTTTTAAAATAGTATTAGATAAAATAAGGGAATAAATAGAGACTGGGAGGGGGACAGTGTCCCTCAGGTCACACTGGCAGAGGGAGTGCCAGAGATGAGTCTTTAGGAGGCTGATCCTGATCACAAGCCCCACCTGAGGCCTGCACTGTCGCACAGCCTTCCTCACTGTGCCCAATGGAAGGTCCTGCAGGGTTACAGTTTTCTGGCAGTAAGGATTCTGAAGTGGGTGTTTTCCCCACTTCTGGTTTATAGAGGGCAGCTGGGTCTGTGGGGCTACAGGCCACCAATGAGGTAGCAAGGAGAGAAAAGACACTCAGATCCTTTTCTATGGGAAATGAAGGGGGAATTTCAGATGCTTCTAAATTAGGTTCCTGCTTCACTCCCAAAAGTGACCTTTGCTCCACCTGGTAATAGACCACAGGCCCATTGTTCAAATAAGAGCATTCATTCACGATTGGGGCAGCTGGGTGCTCAGAGTTCTCAGCAAAGCATAAGACCGCAGAGCCTGAAGGAAGCTGAGCTTCGATGAGGATGGGGGCAGTAAGACCTGGGCACAGCTCTTCAGGAACAGAAAGGGGCTCCTCCAAGTTGCACACCCCGAGGCTCAATGCTGGAGTCCAGGCTGGTACTAGAACCACTGGAGTCTTCTGCTTTAAGCCTCTTCAGCTCCTCAACACTCAACACCTGCAAGGTGAATCACAGCCATCTCGTTCTCAGCAATGAACTCCTGGAAGTCCTGGGTCTCTGAGTATTGGGTGCATGCTAGGACTCTACCAGAGGCTGGGGGGAGCTCCTCTTCTGGGGCTGCTGAATAGCTCACCTGTTTGTTCTCCAGCTCCAATTTCATGATGGTGTGGAGGTAATGAGTCCGAATCCAGATTGGATTAAATTCAATATGCCCCACCATGTTTCCACAACCATCCCAGGAACAGCCACATGGAAAGGACATGCGATCCACCTGGCAATTGATCCCAGCTTAGCTACAGGCACACGCCTCCGGGTCACAGTAGAGCTGGCAGTAACAGCCACACTCCTTCCTTGGAAGGCAGATTGCCCGCAGCTCCTGCTTTTCCTCAGCATCGATGTGGTGGACACTGGAGGCCAGGAACAGGGCCAACTGCCTCTTGGTGGGCAGAGGCTGCAGGAAGAAGTAGTCATCCACTTCCACATTCTCCACATAAATGTCCTCATCTGACATCATCCAGCATCAGGCCATCAGCCTCCACTGACTCCAGGGTGCCATTCTTGGTCAGCTTCATTTTCTTGGCATGAAGACTCTTTCAGGTGCTCACTGAGGATCTCCCGGTGGTTGACCTACTGCTCCTGAGAAAACTCACAGAGCGTGTAGCTTCTCTCAGAACTGTGGCATTGGGCCATGCCCAGAGAACTCCCACCTTGACTGGGCACACTGGTAAAGCCCTGGCACCTGGCAAAGTAGTACACAGTCACCTGATCAAAGTTCACATTCTTCCTCCGGAGCTGTTTCTGCTGCTTCAGGATGGATGTGGGTATGAAGCTGGCAGTGCTAGGAGAGTTAAGGCTGTCATAGCTGCCAGCACTGTCACTGCTAGAGATCTCATCATCTGAGCTAGAAATGGAAGAGCCCACATCCACATCTTCAAACTTCCTCTTGAGACTCGAGCTCATGAATGCATCCATTGGTCTCGAAGGGAATTCCTTGGAGAGGCCACTGCAAAGGCCCTACAGCCCCCATTCACCACCAGCTAGACAGGCTCATGAGGATTCAGCCTGACCCACCATCACCACCACTTCCCCTGAAGGTCTCCCCCACCCCCACTGCCACTGCCACCCAGGCCCAGGATGGGGAGGGAGGGAAGGAAGAGGAGGAGAGACCTGGTAGCCCTGGCCACAGGTCCAGGAGCTCCTAGGCCAGCGGGAGAAGGAAGGGAGGGAGGAAGGGTGGGCAGGCCAGCCAATAGCAGGGAGTGGGAGGCTCCTGCTCCCTCAGCTGCAAGCACCAAGAACTGCCCCGGCTGTGACTAACAATGGCCACCATATTTTTAATGGAAAAATAATCTGTATTTGGAATACAATACAGTACATGAGTTTATAAGATTTAGTATTATGACTTTTCTTAAAAATTTTCGCACAAAACCTATAATGCTACAAAAACTTTCCAAGTAGGTACTCCAACAGGAAATAGCTATTTATGCTTTCAATGGCAGTGACATAATACATTATTTCAGAATACAATATATTTAGTTACAATTCTATGTTGAAAATCTTGCCCATATTCATCTTTGACCTAGTTTCAAGAGACATGGAAATATGCAATTTGAATTACACTGACATTCAATCCACATTTCAAGTAATAATACTAGGTGAGATAGTTTTTGTTATTGTTTTTATAACTAAAAGCATGTTTTAAACTCATTAAAAAACTATGCTGGAGGGGCAGCTAGGTGGTGCAGTGAATAAGGGTGCCAGGCTCGGAGTTGGGATGACCCGAGATCAAATCCGGCCTCAGAAAAATGAGCACCCACACATAAATAATGACTAGCCGTGTAACCTTGAGCAAGTTACTTAACCCCAGTTGCTTTAAAAAACAAAAAACAAAACAAACAAAAAAAATATATGCTGGGGTGGAGTCAAGGTGGCAGAGTAGAAACAACGTTTCCATACAGCTCTGGCTCCCAATGACACAGAGAAGCTAACCTCACACTGAGAACAACCCAGCAGCCCAGCAGGGAGAGGCCAGCCCAGTACTCTGGGAGATGAGGCCAGGTGAAAATGGGGTGGAGGTTTTAGCCCCAGGATGGCTGGACCAGCAAATTGCTGGAGGGACTCGAGAACAATAACAGCTGTGGGGTTTCCAGAATTATCAACATATAGATGCCAAGGACAAAGTGAGAAATCATTGCCCTGTGGACTTTGGGACCTACTAGTTGGGATAGTGCTGTGGCCTCTTCCCCTGTGGCAAGAAGCCACTGAGGAGCCGGGCACAGCCTGCAACATATTGCATCTTCAGCTCTTGGACTCCAGACTCTAGGGGGATCTAGCAACCAGTCTGGGGTGTAATCACTCTTGCTTTAACCTTCTTGGATCTGGACTGGTCTGGGGGGGAGGTCTTGGGGTGTGTGACCAGCCTGTAAATGTATGTGGAGGCTTTAGAGAGGGCACCTAACTAATAACTCCAGCAGCTGAGAAAACCGCAGCATTTGCAACAGAAGCTCCTCTAGCTGGTGGCAGAGTCCTACTGTGGTAATAAGCCCAAAAGTCAAGTAATTGAGTGACAAATTGCTTAGGCAAAGGAAACAAAATAAATAGAAAAATCCAAGATTAGTCTCCTATTTCGGGGGCAAAGAGGATTGAAGCATGGAATAGGAGAACAACTGGGAGGTTAGAACTCTTGCACCAAAATCTCCAAATGAAAATATGACTCGGTTACAGGCCATAGAGGACCTTAAGAAGCGATAACAGAAGAGGGGTAAATTGGGAAGAGAAATGAAAAAGATACAAGAAAAGTATGAAATCAGAGTCAACAGCCTGATTGAGGAAAATAACACCTTAAAAAAACAGACTAACTCAAATGGCAAAAGAGGCTCAAAATGGCAATGAGGAGAAGAATGCCTTAAAAAGCCGAATTTGCCAGATGGAAAAAGAATCTCAAAAGCTCACTGAGGAGAATCATTCCTTCAGAATTAGACTGGAGCCAATGGAAGCGAATGATTTTATAAGAAATCAAGATTCTGTTAAGCAGATCCAAACAAATAAAAGAATAGAAGGCAATGTGAAATATCTCATGGGAAAATCTACTGATCTGGAAAATAGATCCAGGAGAGATAATTTAAAAACTATTAGGCCACCTGAAAACCATGATCAAAGAAAGAACCTGGAAAACATCCTTCAAGAAATTCTCAAGGAAAACTGCCCTGATCTTTTAGAACCAGTGGGCAAAATAGAGGTTGAAAGAATCCACTGATCACCTCCTGAAAAAGATCCCCAAAAGAAAACTCCAAGGCATATTATAGCCAGGTTCCGATTTCCCAGATCAAGGAGAAAATATTACAAGCAGCCAGGAAGAAACATTTTGAATATTGTGGAAGCACAATCAGGATAGTGCAGGATCTGGCAGCTTCTACACAGAGGGATAGAAAGGCTTGGAATATGATATTCCAGAGGGCAGAGGAGCTGGGATTAAAACCAAGAGTCACTTACCCAGCAAAACTGAGTATCATGTTTCAGAGGAAAATATGGTCATTCACTGGAATAGAGTACTTTCAAGCATTCTTGATGGAAAAAACAGCGTTGAATAGAAAATTTGACAATCAGACACAAGCAGCAAAAGAAGAATAAGAAGGTAAAAAAGGGATAAGAATCAGTAAGGAACTTATCAAATTTGAACTATTTACATTCGCATGTGGAAAAATGATAATTGTAGCTGGTGAAACTTTTCTCAATATTAAAGTAGTTGAAGAAGGTTATATGGGCATATGAATATATATGTGAATGTGTGTCTATATGTTTACAGGTATACATAAATATAAGGTATGGATAAAATTTAATAGGAAGGGATTATATTTAAAAGTTGAAATTAAGAGTTGAGTGAGGAATATAATGAGAGGCTATGGGGAGAGACAGAAAGTGGTTAACTATCTCATATAGAAGAGGGAAAGGAAAATGGTCATAAGGGAGGGAAAAAAGAAGAAGCCAAATAGGCAAAACCTTATTCTCCTTGAATATGGATCAGGGAGACAACGACATACCTACTAAATAGGATATCTCACCCTGCAGGAGAGTGGGGGGGGGAGGGAATGAGAGGGGGGTGATAGAAGGGAGGACAGGAGGGAATTTAGAAGCACCCACTTTTGAAAAGGAACAGGATCAAAGTAGGGAATAGACCAAGTGGGAGGTGGGATAGGAGGGAGGGAAATAGAGTCAATCTTTTACTATATATCTACTATGGTAATGTTTTGCAGAGCTACAAATGTACAACATATACTGAAATACTTATCTTCCCAGTAAGGGTGGGTGACAAGGGAGGAAAGGAATGAATCTGGAATTCATAGTTTTAAAATCAAATGTTTAAAATTATATAAATACCATTATTAATACTATTTCACATGTAATCAGGGAAAAAGATATACAGGAATTGGGGCACAGAGATTCCCTTGCCCTACTGGAAAAGTCGAAGGGGGTATGGGAGAAGATCTGGGAGAGAGCAGATGGGATGAGGGGATATTGTGGGGGACTGCTATTCTGGGGTGGTTGGTAGGGGAAAAATGGGGAAATAATTGTAACCCAAAATCTGGCGAAAATGAATGATGTAAACCAGAAGTTAAGAAAGCATCAAAAAAAATTTGCCTTATTTTATGGTATTTAATAAAATGGTGCTCCTCAGGGATGTGGGGGAAATGAGATATTGGTGCACTGTTGATGGAGTTGCAAACTGATTCAACCATACTATAGAGCATTTTTGACTTATGCCCAAAGAGTTACAAAACCATGCATACTCTTTGATCTAGCAGTACCACTACTAGATCTGTATCCTCAAAGAGATAAAAACAAAAAGGAACCTATATGTACAAAATACTTATAACAACACATGTATGGGGGCAAAGAATTAGAAATTGAGGGGATTCATATCAGTTGGGGGATGACTGAGAAAGTTGTGGTATGTGTTATTATGGAATAATACTATTGTAGTATAAGAAATGATGATCAGGATGCTCTCAGAAAAATTTAGAAAGAATTGCATGGGCTGATGTAAAGTGAAATTACAATGTAGAAAGTAGCAGCAATATTGTAAGATGATCTACTTTGAGTGACTTAGCTATTTTCAGCAAAACAATGATCCAAGACAACTCTGAAGGCTTTTGATGAAAAATGCTATAATTCAGAGAAAGAACTGATGGTTTCTTAAGGCAGATTGAAGCATATTTTCCTTTTACTTTATTTTTGAGGGTTTTTTTCTTTATTTTCTTTCACAACTTGACTATTATGGGTATGTTTTACATGACTACTCACACACACACACACACACATAACTTATATTGAACTGGTTGCCTTCTTAATGGGGGGAGAAAGGAAGGTGAGAAGACGGGAGACAATTTGTAACTCAACATCTTCAAAATAAATGTCAAAATTGCTTTTACATGTAACTCAGAAAAACAATAAAAATAAAATAAAAATAGCAAGGTGATTCTCTTAAAAAAATTAAAGTCAAGGGTGGGAGTCAGAGCCAAAATGACAGAGAAAAGGCAGGGACTTGCCTGAGCCCTGTCCAAAAACATTCCAAACAATTTTAAATAATTCCTCAAAACAAGTTCTGGAATGGTGAAACCCGTAAAATGAATGATGAAAGATTTTTCCAACCAAGATGACTTAGAAGGTGGGCAAGAAAGCTGTGTTGCACCATGGTGAGAGTTGAATATAGTCCAGAACAGGTCATCCCGTAGCAAACTAGCAGTAGCCCTTGGGCTTGACTGAATCAGTAGCAGGAGTGACATTTTTGAGACCTCTAAGCTCACAGATGGTAAGGGTGGTAGACAATTGCTCTAAAGGAGATTAAAGGGGTCTATTTGAGATCATAGGGCAAGGACTATTTTGCTTTTCCAATCTTGAATGTCGGTCACAGTCATTGATTTCAGTACCAGGACAAGGAGGAGCACCAGCATATAAGAGCATGCAGTCACAGGGAATTAAGTCTTGTAAAGCTAAGTACAAGCATCTCTCCTGAGAACTGCTGCTTTGAATAACTTTAAGGTTGTGATCAGAAAGTATAATGAACTCTATGTATTCAGCAATAAACTAAAGCAAAACATTCTCAGAAACCAAAGTACAACATTCACAACAATATCACATAACATCTTATTACTAAAGTGGGCACATAGTCTTAAAGAAAAGATATCATTCAGTAAGTCCTTAACTCAATCATCCTTAAAGAGCAATCATCCTTAAGGGACACAAAGTACAAATGTCTCCCATCTCTAGGTCACATTGTCTCAAATCTAGTAAGTCTGAAAGTCTTCTTTCATCTTGATTGGAGACTATTTTCCAATTGTCCTTAATTCAATAATCCTTAAAGGATACACAGTATAAAGAATAAAGTTCTCCCACCCCTAGGTTACATTGTCTTGATCTCATCAGCCAGCACTCACTAACCAAGTAAAGATCCTTTCATCTTGACTTGAAACTGACTTGCAAACTCAATTGCTCTTGTTCCATGCTCATGGTTCTTCCTGAAATCACCTGTCACCTAGATTCACAGATAGACAGCTCCTAGCTCTTGGTCCAGCTCCAAACATCAAGCTTAGCAGAGTTACAACAATATCCATTCACATTGTCAGCACTATCATCTCAATTCGCTTTTCTCCTGTGAAATTAAAACAAATCAAGGGACAGGGTGCTCCTGTCTGACAGTAAGAAAATCAACAGACAGAATCCTTCTATCTGACAAAGTAATGCAATCAACTGACAGAATGATTTTTTTCTGACAAAGTAACACAATCATAATTCAAGAGACAGAACGTTTCTGTCTGACAATGCAAAACAAACACAAGTCAACATAGACATAACAGACAGACAGAGTTCTGGACACCACAAGTGTTCTCCCTCTCAGTTCTACTTGGTTGCAGTTTGTGCTCCTGATTTTATATGGTGGTTCTTCTTCTTGTTCCACCCTTCCTATTGTGTCTGCAAGTTCCTCTCACTTTCAAATAATAAGTGGGGCCCAAAGGCACTTGAAGAACTGAAACAAGGAGCTAAATACTTGAAAATGAATAAAGGAGGTAAGTACTCCTTTGCTTGTGATACAGACCCTGGTCACAGTTCCAGGGTTGAAAAGAGTGATTGTATTCATTCACAGATCAGAGCAGAGGTCAGGGGAGCCTTTCATGGCTCAAAATGGGGGATATCATGCCTTTGGGTTTAGGAATGATACAGAAGAGTGGAAATAGCCTCAGGTTCAATTGGCGGTATTTGAATAAAAATTAGGTGGCTGTAGAAGCATAAGGAAAGAAGAGAAGAATATTGTGAAGATAAAAACACAGTTGTACATGGTTTATCTGTTGTGTAGTAGAGTTAAAGTCATAGTGATTATATTATTTTCCAAATAAACACACAAAATATAATTATTAACTATCAGTGGTCATGTCTGATGATAGGTCTTAACAAGCAAGTGTTGGCAGATGAGTATGATGCACATTGTGTGGAAGTCTAGCATGTATCAGCAGGAATATGTACATGTAATGACTTGTTTATAGTATGATACTGTATGGTAACATTATGGAATATTATACCATCAAAATTTTAATACAGGAAAAAATCCACAAATTTACAATAAATTATTAAATTAAAGATGTGTCATTTAAAATATTTTCAATTTTTTGTAAATGAAACACTAAAAATAATAAAGGGCTAAAGAAAGTAGATTTCTAGGGAAGGTGCTGATTAATTTTTTTAAAAGGGGACAGTAGGCCAAACAATTTTGTGAAACTCTTCCTTAGATTGTACACCTAGGATGAACCCAAAAATTAAATTTCCTCAGAATTATCTCTGAAAACAGTTATACAAAATATCTCAAGCTTAGAACAGTGCTCCATCCAATCCAAAGCATAACTCCATTTCAAAAAAGAGCTAAAAGTCAAGAAATAATCTAAAAAATAAGCAAGTAGCAGCAAAATATTCTGACTAAAAACTTACTATGGGGAACAGGGAAGATCAAAATACAAACTCAGAAGAAGACAATAATATCAAACTCCTAGATCCAAAACCTCAAAGAAAAAATATGAATTGGTTTCAGGTCATGGATGAGCCTAAAAATGATTTAAAAAAAACAAGTGTGAGAGATAGAAAAGAAATTGGGAAAATAAATGAAAGTTACACAAGAAAATCATGAAAAAAGCAGTTAACATCTTGGTAAAGGAAACAGAAAAAAAAAAACTGAAGAAAATAACACCTTAAAAGACAGAATAGGCCAAGTGGTAAAAGAGGCACAAAAATATAATGAAGAGAATAAGGCCTTGAAAAGTAAAATTTACCAAATGCAAAAAAAAAAAAAAGATATGCAAAAATTAACTGAAGAAAAGCACTTAAAAAGTAGAATTGTTCAAATGGATATGTAGTTACACAGGCTGAGTCAAGTAAAAGGAATTCCTTAAAAATTAGTATTGGATAAGTGGAAATCAATGACTTTAAAAGACATCAAGAAACAATATAATAAAAACAAAAGAATGAAAAAAATGGAAGAAAATATGAAATGCCTGATTTGGGGAAAAGCAAAAAAAAAAAAAAACTCACCTGGAAAATAAATCCAGGAGAGATAATTTATGACGTACTGGACAATTTGAAAGGGAGCCAATATATCATCTTTAAAGACATTATAAAACAAATGTCTCTGAAATTCTAGAACCAGAGGATAAAACAGCAATTGAAAGGATTATCTTTTCAACTCCTGAAACGGATCACAAAACTCCCAAGAATATTATAGACAAATTCAAGAGCTCTTAGGTCAAGGAGAAAAGAGCAGTAAAAAAGAAACAATTCAAATATCATGGAGCCATGGTCAGGATAGCATAAGATTTAGCATTATCTTTATAAGTGATAAGAGGTCTTGCAATATGACATGACAGAGGGCAAAAGAGCTAGGAATATTTAAGCAATTCTCACCTACTCAGCAAATCTCAGTATAATCTTTCAGGAAGAAAATGGATATTCAGTGAAGCAGATGGCTTTCAAGGATTCCTGAAGAAAAGACAAAAGCTGGAAGAGTAAATTTGACTTTCAAACACAAGACTGAAGAAAAAATACAAAGGGAAACAGGAAAGAAATCATTAAAGATTCACTGAGATTTAGCTATTAACTTACATTCATGGGAATATGAATACTTGTAACTCCTAACAACCTTTTCATTATTAGGGCAGTTAGAGGAAGTATGCTTAGAGGGCATATATGTGACTTGAATATGATGGGAAAATTATCTTAAAATAAAATTAAAGGGTGAAAAAGAGGGACGCATTGGGAAAAGGGGAAGGGAGACAGAATGTTTTATATTATCTGACAGAAAAAAAGGGATGAGAGCTTTGTTTTTGTTTTGTTTTTTTTTATAGTGAAATGAAGATTATGGTTATAAGAGCAGCTCATGAAACTTATTCTCTTGGAATTCACTCAAAAAAGGGATATTCAACACTCTTTAGCATAGAAATCTATATTAAAATCTAAAAAAATAGGAGGGGAAGGGAATAAGAGAATGGAAAGTAGCTAATAGAAGGAAGGGTAGACAGGGGAACATAAAAATCAGAAGCAAAATACTTAAAAATGATCAGGGTGAAAGTAGAGTGAGAGTAGGGTAAACAGAGTGAAAATAGGATGGGGAAATGCATAGTTATTAATAATAACTGAGAAAAATACAGCAAATTTCTCTGATAATGACTTAATTTTTTATATTTAAATATAAAGAGAGATTGAGTAAAATCTGTAGAAATAAGAGCCATTCCTTGTTTAATGGTTGAATGATATGAACAGAAAGTTTTCAGACAAAATAATTGAAGCTATCTAAAGTCATATTTTAAAAAAATGCTCTAAATCACTGTTGATCAGAGAAACATAAATTAAAATAACTCTGAGCTAGCAAGGAATAATAATAATACTAATAATAAAAGTTAGCATTTTATGCCACACACACATCAGATTGGCTATTATGACAGAAAACAGTAAATGACAAATGTTGGAAGCTATATAGGAAAACTGAGAGAGTAATGCACTATAGATGAGGTGATATATTGATTCAACAATCCTGCAAAGCAATTTAGAACTATGCCCAAAGGACTATAAAACTATGTATACCCTTTGAACTGGCAATACCACTACTAGGTCTGTATCTCAAAGAAAGCAAAGCAAAAAAGAAAAGGCTCTATATTTAGAAAAATATTTGTAGCATGTCTTTTTGTGGTGGCAAAGAACTGGAAATTGAGAGGATATCCATCTATTAGAGAATGACTGAATAAGCTGCTGTATCCGATTGTGATGGAATACTATTGTGCAATATTTAACATACTGAGTAGGATGCTAGCAGAAAACCTGGACAGTCTTACCTGAATTGATGGAAAGTGAAATGAACAGAACTAGGGTAACATTGTATACAGTAATAGTAGTGTTTTATGATGATCATCTGTGAATGACTTAGCTATTCTCAACAATTCAGTGGTCCATGAAAGTTCCATAAAGACTTATGATGAAAAGTGGAATCTGACTACAGTCTCTGATGGAGTCTGACTACAGATTGAAGTGTAGTTTTCTTTTTTTTTTGTTTTGGTTAGTATCTTCTTTTACAATATGACTAATGTGGAAATATGTTTTGCATGACTACATGTGAATAACCCATATCATTTTGCTTGTCCTTTCAATAAGAAGAGCAGTGGGGTGGTATAAAATTTGAAACTCAAAAAATTTTTAAATAATATTAAAATATTTTTTATGTAATAAGGTAAAAAAGATGTCAAATAAGGAACATAGTCAGGAGATCTATGGCTTATGATAGAAATAATTTGAACTTTTCACAGTGTGCTGAATTAACACTTCTTATCAGAAATATCCCACAAATGCATGCGGAGAACAATAACTGTTCAATTGCATACCATATCTCTTTTGACAAATAATTCAAGTATTCTATTCCTAAATGATTTATTGGTGCTATTTTGCTTTCTTGAGACAATTGATTTTCATTAGTTAAAACAGCTATGCAAAATTATTAAAATAGTATGTTGATATAATTTCTATTGTCTTTCTTTTTGCCATTACCAATTATTTACTTGTTTAGTTAGTTTGAGATTGATGATTTTAAATGCGTTACTATTATATTCTCACTTTTATTTTCAACTTTATGGAAGATATTATAAGGCTTAAATCTATCTCAAGAACATTGTGGAACTTCCAGGTGGTGATATGTAACCACTCCAAGAACTTAGTATGGAGGACAAACAGTAGAACAGAAGAACTTGAAATCAAAAAGTGCCATATCACCTCCAGAGGGATCCAAAAATAAATGAATCTTGATTAGTGAATCTAAGAAAAAAATCACATTTTTTTCTAGATCAGTTCTGCTAAAGGAGAAAGTCAGGGGTATCTGAGAATGCTGGGAAAAGTTTTACTTACTAAGGGAAATGTGATGCAAAATAGCACGGGACCTGAAGAGCATAGGTGACTTACCAGTGGAAGAAAAGGTCTCTGACTCATGGAAAGGGAAAGGGAAAGACATTTTGTAGGGCTTATAATAGGTATCTGCTGGATATTTTCTCACCCAGTACTGATTCTCAGATCCAGACTGTGTATTGAGGAGAGATCATGAGTTTCCTAAGAATAGTGGTGTTTAGTAAGGAATAATAATAATAATAATAATAATAATAATAATAATAATAATAATAATAAAATAGCAAAATGTTAGCATTTGGGTGATGCTCTCTATATGTGAGGCATTTTGCAATGCACTTTACAAATATTATCCCTTTTGTTCCTTAGATAGGTTACTGGCTATCCTATTTCCTCATTCTAAAAGGATAATAAAATTGTTCACAATACTTAACATGAATGAGGTGAAAAAAACACATTGTATCCCCAAAGTATAATGTAAATGTGAGCTATTTCTTGTTAAGGGAAGGTGTTAATACAATATACTTGGGTAACCTATTTTGAATTTTAACATTTTCAATTAGGAAAGTTTTAATGTCTAATATAAATCTCTATTTCAATTTATTTTATTCTCAGTGCTAGAGATTTAGTATATGATATTTCCTTGAATATACTTCAAAGGCTTTTGTAAATGGCTCATATCTGTTTCTATCACAATATTTCTATCTCTTTTAATAATCATTCTAGTTTCCATAGAATGTCAGAATAGAAAGTGACATCAAAGACCTTATAATCCAGTAATAACACAGACAAAAAACCATTCTGCAAAATTTTATTTATTTAATAAACATGTATTAAATATCTATTTTGTACAAGACCTTAGGGAGAGTAAAAAAAGTCTTGACCACAAAGGAGTAAATGGTCAACATTATTACAACAAGTACAACTATATATGTATGCATAATTTACATTAAGTACTAAGAACTTCCCAAAGCAGGAATGATAGCATATGAGATGGCACCAGCAGCTTAAGGCTTAAAGGAATGTATTAAAAAGAGAAGGTGAAGAACAAGTCTATTGTAGCAATAGTGCACAACTTGTGTAAAAGTGTCAGCACAGTTCTAGAGAAATGCAGAAAAAGCTCACCTGGCCTCAGCACCTACCAGACACCACCACTAGGACTCCATGTCAGCACTAGCTAAGTTGCTAAACACCTACAGCCTCCAGCAGCTGGCAACTGAGGTCCCAGAGCAAAAAAACAGTGACTGGACCCTTTTATCCCAGCTAAAATAGCTTGGAACAGTGCCCCCTGTGATTAAGCAGGGGAGCTCAACTTTAAAAGCCACAAAAAAGGCAAAGAAAATGAACAAAAAGCCAAAAAGAATACTGACTATAGAGAATGATTA
Source organism: Gymnobelideus leadbeateri (assembly GCA_011680675.1). Classification (NCBI taxonomy): domain Eukaryota; kingdom Metazoa; phylum Chordata; class Mammalia; order Diprotodontia; family Petauridae; genus Gymnobelideus; species Gymnobelideus leadbeateri. The sequence continues at coordinate 232,796 of WOXC01001586.1, forward strand.
TAGTGACAGGGTAGATCAAAACACATACTCAGAAGAGAATAATATTGACATTACACACAAATTCAAAATGTCAAAGGGGGATATGAACTGGTCTCAAGTCCAAAAAGCCTTCTTGGAAGAGCTCAAAAAGGAATTTAAACATCAGATAAGAGAGGTAGAAGAAAAAATTTGGGAAAGAAATAAGAGGTATGACAGAGGGAATCAACAGCTTGGAAGAAGAAGGACATAAATTGAAGGTAGAATACAATTCCTTAAAAAAATACAATTGACTTAATGAAAAAAATCTACTGAAGAAAACAACTACTGAAAAAGTGGACTTGACAAAATGGAAAATGAGCTACAAAAGCTAACTGAAGGAAACTGTTTGTTAAAAAAGAGAAATGGGCAACTGGAAGCTAGTGACTCTATGAGACATCAAGAATCAACCAAACAAAACCAAAAGTATATATATATATATATATATATATATAAAGAAAATGGAAAATATCTCATTGAAAAAACAACTGTCCTGGAAAATAAATCTGGGAGAAGTAATGTAAGAATTGTTGGTCAACCTGATAGCCATCATCAAAAAAAAAAAAAAAGGAGCCTGAACAGCATATTTCAAAAGATCATCAAGGAAAACTGCTCTTAGGCTCTAGAACCAGATGAAAATTAGTCATTGAAAGACTCCACCTATCAACTGCAAAAAGAGACCTGAAAATGAAAACTTCAAGGACTATAGTAGTCAAATTCCAGAATTATAAGATCAGGGAGAAAATGCAGCAAGCATCTGGAAGGAAACAATTTAAATATCATGGAACCATAGTCAGGATTACACAGGTTTTAGCAGTTTGTAGATGAAAGTATTGTAGTACCTAGAACATGATATTCCATAAAGCAAAGGAACTATAATTACAACCAAGAGTCAACTATGCAACAAAACTGAGTATAATCCTTCAGGGGAAAAGTTGGACATTCAATAATATAGGGGACTTCCAATTCCTGATGAAAAAAAAAATAAAACAGAACTTAACAGAAAATTGAATCTTCAAATACAAGGCTCAAGAAACATATAAAAAGATAAAGAGGAAAGAAAAAATGATGTTATTCAGTAATGTTAAACTGTTTATATCCCTACATGGAAAGAGAATACTTGAAACCCGTGAGAACAACATCTTTATTATGACATTTAGAAAGGGTATACATAGAGGGTGTGGGAATAAGTTGAGCTTGATGTGATGGTAAAGATAATGAAATAAAGGATAAAAAAAGAATTGTACTGGGAGGACAGGAAAGGGGAAGAGAAATAGGGCAGAAGGAAACAAGAGAGGGGAGTGAGCACTGTTTGAACCTTACATAAGGTTTGGAAAAATGGAGTAACATACACATTGAGTTGATTATGGAAACCTATCACACAATAAAAAGAAGTAGGAGGGGAAAGGGGAAAAAGGAGGGGGTGGATAGAAGGCAGGGAAGAAGAGAGGGAAGAAGAATAAAAAGGGAAACGGGAAAGAAAAGAGAAGGGAACTGATGGGAGGGAGGGGAAATTAAGGGAGATGGTGGTCAGAAGCAAAACATTAGTAAGGAGGGAAAAGGTAAAAGGGGAAATAAAGTTATGAAAGAGGGAGTAGGTGAAAGGGGAAAAAAGACACAGTAATTATAACTATGAATGTGAATAGGATGAACTCTCCCATAAAATGAAAGCAGATAGCAGAGTGGATTAAAAATAAATTCTTACAATATGTTGTTTACAGGAAACACATTTCAAGCAGAGATATATACACAGATTAAAAATAGAACCCTGGCACAGAATATGCTATGTGCAAACTGAAGTAAAAAAAAAAAAAGGTAACAATCCTGATCTCTAGCAATGTAAAGCAAAAATACGTCTAATTAAAAGAGTTAAGGAAGGAAACTACATCTTGCTAAAAGTTATGATTGACAATGAAGTAATATCACTATAAAAACATATACATCAAGTGGTATAGTATCGAAATTCTTAGTGGAGAAATTAAGAGAATTATAGGAAAAAATAGACAGCAAAACTGTATTAGTGGAGAAGTTTCTTGGAAGATGGCAGAATAGGTCAGAAAATTTCAAGCTCAAAAGATTTATCTCCACAAAAGAGGTAAAATAGCACCTCAGGGTGAACATACAGCTGTGAAAACAAATAAGAGTTAGGAGCAGAACAGGGGTCCTCTTGGGAAAATCCTAGAAGACTGAAGAAAATTATCAGGACTAGATTTTCCTTCCTTTGAAGAGTGAACACCTCTAGGCTAGGGTCCACTTTGACAATAAGCAGCAAGCTGCTTAAACAGCAAGCAACAACCCCTTGGATTAGCTGAGTTGAGAAGTTGCTCCAGTCCTGTCTCAGGAACATTTACCTCCTGACAGTGAGGGAATTATGTGTCTGACCTGGGGAAGATATAGGGAAACTGTGCTGACAAGGAAGGCCAGATGCAGCTGTGCTATGGAGAGTAGAAGGGGTGAGAAGGAATCATAATGCACCTGGTGTGTGCAGAAGCAGTGGAGGGCGGTGGGGGGGGGAGGAGATACCACTGGCTGTGGGCACTTATAGAAGGCTAGAGGTCTCACTTTGAGTTCAAGGTCAGAGGGGGGAAGTGAAGAAGATCAGAGGTCAGAGGCACCATCCCCCACACCCCAGATCTAAGGTGATTATAAAAACCAAATTATTACCCAAAAAATGTACAAGCAAAGGAGAAAGAATCCTGCCATAAAGAACTTCTATGGGAATAGAGAAGACTGAGGATCTTCAGAGGAGGATACTGAGGCAAAGAAAACCTCTTCTACCATGAAGAGTAATGTCAAATGGTCCAAACAGAATTCATTGAAAAACTTAAAGAAAACGTTAAAAACTAAATGAGTGGCATTTAGGAAAAATTAAAAAGAAAAATAAGAATGATACAAGAAAAACAATAAGATTATGACAAGAAAGTCAATCAATCAGAAATGGAGATTTAGAACCTTAAGGAAGAAAATGACTCTTTGAAAATCAGAATTCGACAAGGAGAAGTCAGAAAAAAAAAAAAAAGTAGGAGTAGCAATCCTGATCTCAGAAAAAGCAAAAGCAAAAGAGATATAATTAGAAGAGGTAAGAAAGGTATCTAGCTGCATCTTATTAAAGGTACCATAGGGGCACCTAGGCAGCGCAGTGAATAGAGCACCAGCCCTCAGGTCAGGAGGACCTGAGTTCAAATCTGGCCTCAGAAAATTATCACAAAACTAGCCATGTGACCTTGGGCAAGTCACTTAACCCCAATTGTCCTACAATCTCCTCTCCAAAAAGCAAAATCTAAAATAAATAAACAAACAAATAAGTAAATAGATAGAAAGATAGATAAGATTGCACATCTTGTCTCCCAATTACATGCAAAATAGTATTAATAATTGTATTTACATATATTTGAAACATTTAATTTTAAAACTTCTAATTTCAGATCCATTCCCTTCCTCCCTTGTCACCCACTACCTCTGGGACGATAAGCAATTCAGTATGTGTTGTACTTTAATATGTGAAACATTACCATATTAGATATATTGTAAAAGACTGCTTATATTTCCCTCCCACCCATACCACCCCCACCTGGTCCATCCCCTACTTTGATCCTTTTCCTCTTCTAAAGTAGGTACTTCCAAGCTCCCCTCCCCTGAGAATGCTGTCTCCTCCATCATACCCCCTCTCATCCCCTTTCCCGCTACTCTCCTGCAGGGTGAGATACCCCATTTAGTATGCATGTCAGTCTATCCCTGAGCCAAAATCAATGAGAATATGGTTTTGCCTTTTTGCCTTCCTGTTCTTCCCCTCCCCTCCATCCACTTCCCCTTGCCTCTTCTACATGAGATAGCTTACCCTACCCTGGCTCTCCCCATCTCCTCTTGCCACATTCCTCTCTCACCTCTTAACTTCACCCCTTAAGAATCATCCCTTCCCATCATATTCAACTTGTGCCCTCTATCCATGTATACATGTAAACACATACATATACACATTCACATGTGTATTCATATGCCCATATATCCTTCTTCAATTATTTTCATACTGAGAAAGGTTTCATCAGTCACAGTTATTGTTTTTCAACATAAGAATGCAAATATTTCAACTTTGATAAGATCCTTTTGATTTCTTTTCCATTATTGTCTTCTCAAGCATTGCTTACTTCTTGTGTCTGAATGTCAAATTTTCTATTCAACTCTGGTTTTTTCCTCAAGAAGGCTTGAAAGTCCTCTATTCCACTGAATGATCATATTTTCCTCTGAAACAAAATACTCAAATTTGCTGGGTAGGTGATTCTTGGTTTTAATCCCAGGTCTTTTGCCCTCTGGAATATCATATTTCATGCCCCTCGATTCCCCAGTGTAGAAGCTGCCAGGTCCTGTGCTATTCTGATTGTGTTTCCACAATATTGAAATTGTTTCTTCCTGGCTCCTCTTAGTATTTTCTCCTTGATCTGGGAATTCTGGAACCTGGCTATAATATTCCAAGGAGTTTTCTTTTTGGGATCCTTTTCTGTAGGTGATCAGTGGATTCTTTCAACCTCTATTTCACCCTCTGGGTCTAAAACATCAGGGCAATTTTCCTTGAGAATTTCTTGAAAGATGATTTCTAGGTTCTTTCTTTGATCATAGCATTCAGGTAGTCCAATAATTTTTAAATTATCTCTCCCGAATCTATTTTCCAGCTCAGTGGTTTTTCCCATGAGATATTTCACATTGCCTTCTATTCTTTCATTTATTTGGATCTGTTTAACAGCATCTTGGTTTATCATAGAGTCACTAGCTTCCATTTGCTCCAGTCTAACTCTGAGGGAATGAATCGCCTCAGTGAGCTTTTGAAATTCTTTTTCCATCTGGCAATTTCAGCTTTTTAAGGCATTCTTCTCCTCATTGCCCTTTTGAGCCTCTTTTGCCACTTGAGTTAGTCTATTTTTTAAGGTATTATTTTCCTCAGTCAGGCTGTTGACTCTCATTTCATACTTTTCCTGCATCCTTCTCATTTCTCTCCCCAATTTTCCTCCACTTCTCTTATTTGGTTTTTAAAATCCTTCTTAAGGTCCTCTATGGTCTGTAACCCACTCTTTTTCTTTTTTAATTTGGGGCTTTTGGTGCAGGATTTCTAACCTCACAGTCTTCCTCCTGTTCCATGCTTCAATCCTCTTTGCCACTAATATAGGAGTCTAATGTTGCATTTTTTTGTTTATTTTGTTTCCTTTGCCTAGGCATGTTGCTACTTAATTACTTGACTTTTGGACTTTTTGCCACAGTAGTACTCTGCCACCAGACAGGGGAGCTTCTGTCCCAAACATTGGGGTCTTCACAACTTCCAGAGGTATTAGTTGGGTGGCCTCTGTGAAGCCTCCACATGCTCTGGCAAGCTGGATACCCACCCCAAGACCTCCACCCCAGACCACAGCCCAATTCCAGGGAGGTTAAAGCAAGAGTGATTACTCCCCAAGACTGATCGCTGGATCCCCCTACATTTAGCAGGCCAGGAGCTGAAGCTGCAACTGAAGCTGCAAATGGCATCTGTGCTATGCCCCCTCAGCTGCTTCTCGCCCTGAGAGGAAGAAGCCGACATGTTCCCCAAATACTGTCCCAAAGTCCACAGGGCACTAACCTCTAATTTTGTCCTAGGCATGTCTGTGTTGATAATTCTGGAATCACCAGAGCTGCTGTTGTTCTGGGATCCCTCTAGCTGGCTGCTGGCCCAGCTGCCCTGAGGTGAAAACTATGGCTCATATGGGACTGGGCTCGGCTCCCAGAACACTGTGCTTGCCATGACATGAGTGCTGTGCTGGCTGCTCCCTGTAGAGCTGCTGGGCTGTCCTCAGCAGCAGGTTAGCTTCTCTGTGTCATTCTGTGGATGTTGGAGCTCCAGAATTTGTTCAGAGTCCCCTTTTACATGATTTTGAAGTGGTGTGGGAGAGAGCACCTTGAAATTACCGTTTCTCCTGTGCCTTCTTGGCTCCACCCCCAGTGAAAGTGGTTTTGGGGAGAAGTTTTATATCTCTAAAAACTTACATAAATAAAATAGAGAAAGAGGAGAAAAATGAATTCAGCATATAACTACAAAAGCAAGAAAAAGAACACATTAAAAATTCCCAATTAAGTACCAATTTAGGAATACTGCAAACTTAAGGGAAGATTAATAATATTGAAATTAAGAAAACTATTGAACTGATAAAATTAAAAGCTTGTTCATGAAAAAAATAGATAAATTTTGGTTATTTTGATAAAAAGGAAGGAAGGCCACCACATTTCCAATATCAAAACTGAAAAGGGTTTATTCACCACCAACGAAGAAGAAATTTAGAAACTGTTTGGGGGCTATTTTGTCCAACTGTATGCTAATAAATTTGATAATCTTAGTGAAATGGATGAATAGTTACAGAAATGTAAATTGCCCAGATCAACAGAATATTAGCTATGTGGGAAAACATGCAAAGAATGTATCCAACCAACTTATTTTAATGCTAAAAATATGACGATGTTATCTAAAAGAGGAAATGAAATTATAGACCAAGTACCTTAATGAATATAGATGCAAAAACAGTAAATAAAACATTATAAAAATTACAGAAATTTATCATGAGTATAATACACTATGACCAGGTAGGATATATACCAGCAATGCAAGACTGGTTTAATATTAGAAAATTTTCAGTATAAATGACCATGTCAGCAGCAAGACTAACAGAAAACATTTGATAATATCAATAGGTATATAAAAAGCTTTTGATAAAATACAACACCCATTCCTATTAAAAACACTAGTGAGCATAGCAATAAGTGCAATCTTCCATAAAATGGTAAGTAGCATATACCTAAAATCCTCTGTGAGCATTATATGTAATGGGGCTAAGCTAGAAGTATTTCCAATAAGATCAGCAGTGAAGCAAAGATGTCCATTATCAGCACTGTTTTTCAATATGGTACTAGAAATCTTAGTTTTAGCAATAAGTGAAGAAAAAGAAATTAGAATATGCAAAGAGAAAAAAAAGTTATCATTCTTTACAGATGATTTGATCATATATCGAAAGAATTCTAGAGACCCAAGTTAAAAAATACTTAAAATAATACACAACTTCAGCATAATTGTAAGATATAAAATAAACCCACACAAATTATTGGCAATTCTATATATTACTAACAAAGGCAAACAGCAAGAGATAAAAAAAAGAGAAATTCCATTCAAATGTACTCTAGACATCAAAAAAATATGTATCTGGGAGTCTACCTGCCAAAACAAACCCAGGAACTATATGAGCACATATTTGTGTCATACTTTTCATATAAAGAAAGTCAGATTTTAAATATTGCGAAAAAATCAATTGCTTGTGGGTAGGCTTAGCTAATATAATAAAAATGACAATTCTATCGAAATCAATTTACTTATTCAGTGTCATACTACTCAAACTACCAAAAAAAAAAAGATTTTATAAAGCTAGGATAAGTAATAAAATTCATCTGGAAGAACAAATATTCCATAATATCAAGGGAATTAATGAAAAGAAATACAAGGGAAGGTGGCTAGTCATACCAGATCTTAAATTGTATTATAAATCAGCAATCATCAAAACTACTTGGTACTGGCTAAGAAATACAGTGGTGAATTAGTGGAATAGGTTAGGTACATAAGACAGAGGAGTCAATGAGTATAGCAATCTAGTGTTTGGTAAACTGAAAGACTCCAGCTTCTGGTATAACAATTCACTCTGGCAAATATCTGTTGAGAATATTGGAAAATACTATGGCCTAAACTAGACAAAGACATAGCAATAGTAACTGAAAAAAAAATGAAGCAAATTTCTCTGAAAAAAGGCCTCATTTTCAATTATATGGAGACTTCAGTCAAATCTATAAAAATAAGAGCTATTCCCCAATTGATCAATGATCAAAATATATGATCAGTTTTCAGATGAAATAGAAACATCTATAGCCATAAAATAATGTGGTTATATGTAGCTTCTGATTATTTGATAATTTGGATGAAGAAATGTGGGCACAGTTGAAGTTATGCAACAGACATTATTTGTAGAATAAATGACTTTGGTTTTGGCACCTTTTGCAGCAAAGTTTGGCAGCTGAATAACCACCTTGAAGATACTGTGTAATAAGCATTACTCAGAGATGAAGGTCCATAGCTAGGTTTAGAAAATGATGAGAATATGCTTTTCCTTTGCCAAATGAATATTGGTTTCTTAGATTTGGCTTCATCCATAAAACAATAGCAATAGTGTTAACAACAACATTTACCACAGAGCTTAGCTTGTTTAATTTACTCTTTAAAGTCTTTTTTAGCTTTATACATCTTATTATTTCCAACTGTGATCCCATGCATATCTTAGTATGTAATATAAGTGATAGAAGTGAGTATTCTTATGAACTGCTAAAAAATCAGGCAAAAGAGGAAGAACCCAGCAATGGAAAGTTCCTGTGGGAAGAGAAGACCAGATTTCATCTTCAGAGGAGGAAATGGAAGCAAAAAAGGTTCTTGTACCCAAAAGAGTAGTATCAAATTGTTACCTACCCAATAAGAAGTCAAAAAAATTAAAAATATTTTAAAATCCAAATGAGAGAGATTGAGGAAAAAATTAAAAACTATATAAACAATCCAAGAAAAAATAAAAAAAAACTATGAAGATAAAATCAACCAATGGCAAAAGAACATCCACAATGTTAAGGAAGAAAACGGTCCTTTGAAAATTAGAATTGGGCAAAAGGGAAGCTGGTAAAGTTATAAGAGACAAAGAATTTTATCAAAATAAAATATAAAGAAATAAAAATAGAAAAGAATGTGAAACAGCTCATTAAAAAACTTATCTGGAAAACAGATTAAGATGAGAAAACAAAATAATATATTGACCCACTTGAAAGCTACAATCAAAAAAAATCTTGATACAATGAGACAATAAAAACCTAAAGAAAATGGCCCTGAAGTGTTAGAACAAGAAAGGAAAGTAGAAATAGAAAAAATAAATCCATTAATTACCACCTGAAAGAGATCCTATAGAAAAAGCCTACAGAAATGTCATAGCTAGATTCTGAAACCCCCAGATCAAGAAGAAAATGTTATGAGCAACAGGAAAAAAATGATGGAGCAGAAATTAGAATCACACAAGACCTGGCAGTGGCAACCCTAAAAGACCAAAAGTCTTGGAACTTTATATTGAAAATCAAAAGAACTGGGGTTGTAGATAAAAAAATAATATCCAGCCAATTTAATCATAATCCTGAATAAATAAAAGACATTCAAAGAATTGCTAGACTTTCAGGATTTTGTTACAAAAAGACCTGAAATCAATAGAAAATTTGACATATATAATCCAAGATAAATATAGTGTAAATATCAAAAACTAATTACAAGGCACCCAATATAGACAGTTTTTACATTTTATATGAGGAAATTTAAACCATATGTTTATGATTGCTACTAGTAATTGAATAGTCCAAAAGAAAGATTAGGGTGGTGCTAAAATGATACAATAATAAAAAGTAAACTCTCTGGGAAAAGACAGAAAGAGTAATTATTCTATTCAAATGAGGTGAGTGAAGAAGAACTGACACAGAGGAATTAGTTACGGGAGGAGTGTTGGTAGATCTGGAAGCTTACTCTCAAAGGGAATGGATTAAAGAGAGAACAATATGTACACTTTTAGAAGGGCATGAAAGTCTTTGAAATTCAGAAAGAAATAACAGGAGATAGGGAGAGGGGAGAGGATAGGGGAAGGTATTCAGGATGTGGGGAGAGGATAAGGGACATATCTTTGGTGATAAGCTAGGTTAAGTATTAGGAGGGCTAGGGTAGATGTATAGTAGAAGAATCAGAAGGGATGTGAAATATGAGATGCAAAAAAACATAAAACAAGGATCAGGACTAGAATTTATAAGGTGAAAAAAGCAGTGCTTAGTAATCATGATCTCAGATGAAGTTAATGCTAGCATGGTTTTAATTAAAAGAGAAAAGTAGCAAAACTACAAAGTATCAGCCATATTAATCAACCTTGTTTTATACTATTTAACATAACTAGACCTATATGGTTGGAATATTGCTGTTATTTTGGAAATGATGAGTTGGTGGACTTGAATAAATATGGAAAGACTCAGACTTACAAAAGGAAGATGTTATCCACTCTCAGAGAAACAGAGGACAAATAAGCATAGTACAGTCATACACAGACACACACACACACACACACATACACAGACACACACATGTGTGTCTGTGTGTATGTATAAGTGTATATATGTATGTATATGAATGTTTATGTCCATATATGAGTATGATTATAGATATCTAAGTATTTGTATCTGTATGTATGTTTTGTATATGTCTATATTTTTATGTGTGCATATATCTGTGTATATATGTATCGACACACCACACATTTACATACATCTCTACATCTATCTATCTATCTATCTATCTATCTATCTATCTATCTATCTTGTATCTGCATTTAATTGTAGCCTTCTTCGGGAAGGGATAGAAGAAGGGGGAGAAAATAAAGCAAAAAAGTTGCCTTGAGAATAGGAATGACCCCACCCATCTAACTGAGACTATTCAATATCTATCTGAGACACCAACCTTAATTTTAAAAGTGTACTTTTCCAGATGTAGTCATTGGACCACTGCTAGAAAGATGCCAGGAAGACTGATATTCAAAAACAGGAAAAGAAAGGCATACTATCACTCCTTTTGGTAGGTATACAAACTTGTTAACCCAATTAATTTTGATTGAAAAATCTACACCAGCTTCGGGGCGGCTAGGTGGCGCAGTGAGTAAGAGCGCCGGCCTCGGAGTTGAGCACCCACACACAAATAATGACTAGCTGTATAACCTTGAGCAAGTTACTTAACCCCAATTGCTTTAAAAATAATCTATACCAGCTTCAAGGTGTTCCTCATAACTGTAGCCACTCCAGAAAAAATGTATATCCAGCTCCACCTTTGGTAACCTGGCCTTCATTTGCTAGCTTTGTTTCACTAAGTACTGGTGTTTGGAAATGCTACCTTATGAGTTATCCCACAAAAGCAGTTTATGTTTCAGATCCCCTGGATTTCATGTTGTCCATAAGTGTGTGCCTTTTCCATACTTATGAATGATGTTTGCAAAAATTTTCATGCTTTTTTGGTGTTTGTACTGCAAGGTAGATCCTTGCCTGTTCTGACTAGCAGGCCTGGGATGGGTGAAGCAGATGATGCTTTAGGGCACCTTTTGTAGCTCCTTCTTCATTTCAAGAGATGAGCAATGTGATCCTTTAAAAGGCAGCTCAAACACTCAAGAGGCTGCTGAATCACACTGCTGCTTCAGTCCAGTAAGAAGATTACCCTATTGCCTGGGCTTCCTATGTGTAGGATTGTGACTATAGCTCCCAATGTATCTGTATTTACTGCTTTGTCACTTCTTGCAGTGCAGGACCTTGAGTTGGTGAAAATGGTAAAATGGTATGAGTTATGTCTTTTGACTCAAGCATAAATTGGATTAAATGGGGCAGAGCTGCTGTCAGCCTTGTTCTCTTCCAGAGTCATAGGAATCCGGTGCAAGACAAAGTTGAGATGGCTGGAGATGGCTCGGGATGCAGTGGATGACATTGGTATCTTTAATACCTAACCAAGCTTTAAGTGCTCCACAGCACCTGCTTTACCTATCTTCATTGCTATTGGAACAAATTGTTCCCATCTTCCATAACCAAACAGATTATATAAATATGTCATATACACAAATTAAATATGCACATGAAAATTATACATATTCACACATTTTATGTATTTATGTACACAAAGATCATATATATATGTATATATGTATATACACACCTACACATACATACATACATACACACATACACAAACACACACACAATGCTCTTCCAGCTCCAGTACATAACAATGTCCTAAATCTCCTAGAGAAGTTTAATGTTATTAAAACTTAGATTTTTATAAAGTTTAATAAACTCTAATGGCTTAAAACTGAATTAAAAGTTTTGGGAAACCCTCGAATTTAAAAGTTGATCCCCATGTTGATGTTTCTTCAAGTCAGATCTGTTTATTCATTAAAGAAGCTGTTTTCCAGACCTCATAAAATTTGCCCTCCAGTTTGCTGTACTTATTCCTTTTGAAAGTGTATATGTGGGGGTGGCTAGGTGGTGCAGTGAGTAAGAGTGCTGGCCTCGGTGTTGGGATGACCCGAGATCGAAACTGGCCTCAGAAAATGAGCACCCACACACAAATAATGACTAGCCGTGTAACCTTGAGCAATTTACTTAATTTCAATTGCTTTATAAAACAAACAAACAAACAAAAAAATGAAAGTGTATTGTGTGTGTGTCTGTATACTTTATGAATGTGTGTATATAAATATAGGTGTGAGGGTGTACACATAAATACATGTGGGTATGTACATACATACACACATTTTATTTTATTCCTCGTATACCTACAGTTTCTCTACCTTGTCCCCAGTAGAATATAAGTTCCAGGAGGGCAATCATCATACCATTTTTTGTCTTTGTACTCCCACCATATTACATACTTGCCATTTTATGTACTTAATAAATATTTATTAACTTGTTGAATTAAATGTATTTAAGCTGTGAATTACAGTTGAAGGGCTAATTCATTCTCCAATTAATATATCCTGGCTATTCCTGTTTGACAAATGTCTTGGTCTCCAAAACTTTGCTCCGAATAAAATCTCATAATTTCAATATTCTCATTTACAATGGAATCATGAATTTTGATTTTTAATCCCATAGCTAATTTAACTCCATTTACTAGTGGAGCAAAATGGTATGAGAAAACCTCCTTGGGATGTTAGCTACAAACTAAAATGTCAGTAAAATTAAAGACAACATGTGAGGGTTATAAAGATGAGATTCACAGAAGAAAGACAAAAAAAATTTAGTGACAATGATTAGAAATAAATGATTGACTGGTGAGACAGTTCCTCTGTAACCACTAATCAAGGATGACAGCAAAATTTTGAAATGAGAAGCCAAGGTTCTCTTGGACTTTTCTTACACAAATACATGCCCTTGAAAGGAAACAGCAAAAACAAAAACAAGCCTGATGACCTGTTCTTTTCTGAATAATATATTGTGTGTTGTTTCAATATTTAAGGAGAAAATAGTGAATATATTTTCTTTCTCCGCTCTATAATGACTTTCTCCCTATATTTCTGAGCTGAATTACAGGATCAGTAAGAGAACAATTTTTTAACATCATGGAATTAAAGAATGATAAAGTTGGGAACAAGCAACTCTGTGCCACAGTAGATAGAGTTCTGAGCCTGGAATTGGGAAGACTCTTTTTCCTGGGGACAAATATGGCCTCAGACATTTGCTAACAGTGTGACCCTGGGCAAGTCACTTAGTACTGCTTGCATCAGTTATATCACCTGTAACATACGGTGGAGAAGGCAATTAAAACTATTTCAGTATCTTAATCATGAAAACCCCAAATTGTGTCACAAAGATCCAGACACCATTGAAATGACTGAACAACTAAATAACAACAAAATTGGGAAAAACCCTCACATTATGTTCACCTTTCAACAGCTACTTAATGAGTAATAATATATTTAAGGCAGGGTGCCAGGCAATTTTAGAGAGGTAAATATGAACATAGCATTGTGGTTTCTTTTAATAATTTTGTAGTCTAAGTAGTGGAGCCAAGATGGAATAATAGAGGGAGCATCCAAACAAAACTATCTTAACATTCCCTTCTACAAGGCTATAAAATGAATTGTTAAAATTCATTATAAAGTGGCAAAAAATATAAAAGATTGAGGGGGAGGGAGGGATTTTCCTAGTCTAAGACAATTTAGGATTTTGGAAGAACTCTATATTGGAGTGGGGACTTTCCTGGAATGCAGTATAGCAGCAACACCAACTGCAGACCTTGGAGACAGCCATGACAACAGTAGCAGTAGTGGTAGTTTTGGGAGCTCCCATTGACCAGAGATGGTAAAGGCATTAAGCAATCAATTAGAAAGAGACTATAGGGAATGTCTGCACAAGCAATCAATGTAGGAATAGGCATCATTTCATAAGCCTATTTTTATTGCCCTGTTTAGGGCCACAGTGCCAGACTAGAAAGAAAACAAAGGCCCTAACTACTGGTAGCAGTTCTGTGACAGAGAGGGATACTAGGACTTTCATTAGAAAAGATCAGGGATCCTACCAATCTAATGACTAGGGTACAGACCCAAAATGTAATGAGTACCTCTCTTTTTGTCATATCACCCTAGGAACAGTGAAAATTACAGATTCATGGAGTAAACTGTGAAAACAGCAGGACAAAAACTCTAAAGAAGGTACAGTGATCCCCTCCCCCATCCCTGATAAGCAGAGCCTGATTGTAAAATAAAGTTCTACAGTGTTTCTGTGCAGAATGAAAATTTTAACTGGGGCAGTTACTTGAGAGAGACTAATCTCTAGCTGTTCCAACACAGTGTTTCAGACATCCAAGATTGCTAGCAACTTCAAAGTTGGTGTGAAATTGTTAGCACATGATCCATGAAATGTCATTTCTGTCTGTATCACCACAGTCATTGGAATTACTGGTGCCAGAATATATTTGTGACTGGATGGCAGTGACAATAAAAAATACTTTTGGAGGCTTGTAGGTTCTTCAGACATGCATCATATTGGAACTTGTGAAAAAGAAAGGAAGCATGCTTTAGCCTCTTCTGGGATATCAGACGAATGCATAATGTTCAGGTTTAGGTATCAGCAACATATTTGTATCATAGAAAGAATTCGGTAGGACTGATTCTTTGTCTGTTCCCCATATAATTTACATAGTATTGAAATTCATTGTTCTTTAAATGTTTGATAGAATTCAGGTGTGAATCCATCTGGCCCCAGAATTTTTTTCTTAGGAATTTCATTGGTAGTTTTTTCAATTTATTTTTCTGAAATGGAGTTATTTAAGTATTTTATTTCCTCTCCCATTAATCTGGATAATTTGTATTTTTGTAAATAGTCATTCCTTTCATTAAGACTGTCAAATTTATTGGCATACAGTTGAGCAAAATATAATTTCCAATTATTGTCTAATTTCTTCTTTTGTTTGGATGCTGTGCATTCCCCCTTTTAATTTTTTTATATTGGTAATTTGGCTTCCTTATTTATTGTTTAATTGAATTAACCAAAGATTTATGTATTATATTGTTTTTTTTTCATAAAACCAGCTCTTAATTTTATTTATTAGTTCAATAGTTTTCTTAATTTTCATTTTACTAATCTCTCTTTTGATTTGCAGAATTTCCATATTGCTATTTAATTAGGGATTTTAAGTTCTTTATTTTCTGACTTTTTAAGTTATATGTCCATTGCAACTATTTTTAAGAGAGACACAGAGAAGATCATGATGAGAAATTCAAACATTCCGGATATTTCAAAATTCAATTATTTTTCCTCCATTAAAGGGAGAATGGAAAAAGGAAAAGGAGAATGGGAAGTTACTGTGTGTTATTTCCTGTAATAGACTTGACTGGAACTGCCTCACAGTTTTTCTTCTGAGCAGCTTTCTGTGAGTGTAGATACATTCACATGCATATATATATATATATATATATATATATATATATATATATATACACACACACACATATATATACATATATATGTATATATACATATACATATATATGTATATATATATATATTTGTCTGTGTGTGTATTGTATGTATGTGTTTGTGTGTGTGATATTTGATAAAATTTACCAATAAATACATCTTATGCCAGGCATTTGGCAATTTGGTGATTCCTTTATAAATTTGGTGATTCCTTTATAAATAAACTGATTTAGCTTGTGGAGCCAAGATGGCAGAGTAGAAACAACACTTCCACAGCACTCCAGCCCACACCACTTCCAAACCATGTAAAAGGTGGACTCTGAACAACCTCTGGAGCTTCAGAGCCCACAGAATGAAATAGAGAAGCTAATCTAACACTGAGGACAGCCCAGCAGCCCAGCAGGGAACAGCAGGTGAAGTGCTCTGGGAGCTGACAGCACAGTGCTCTGGGAGCCAAGCCCAGGCCCGCCTAAGTCACAGTTTTAGCCCCAGGGTAGCCAGGCCAGCAGCCGGCTGGAGGGACCCCAGAATACCAGCAGCTGTGGCAATTCCAAAATTATCAACACAGATATGCCTAGGACAAAGTGAGAGGTTAGTGCCCTATGGACTTTGGGACAAGTATTTGGGGAACAGATCAGCTTCTTCCCCTGAAGGGCAAGAAGCCACTGAGGAGACATGGAATAGATGCCATTTTGTAGCTTCAGTTGCAGCTTCAGCTCCTGGCCTGCTAACTGAGGGGGATCCAGCGATCAGTCTTGGGGGGTAATCTCTCTTGCTTTAACCTCCCTGGATCTGGATTGTGGTCTGGGGTGGAGGTCTTGGGGTGGGTATCCAGCTTGCCAGAGCATTTGGAGGCTTCAGACAGGGCACCCAACTAATACCTCCAGAAGTTGAGAAGACCCCAATATTTGGAACAGAAGCTTCCCTATCTGGTGGCAGGGTCAAACTGTGGCAACAAGCCCAAAAGTCAAGTAATTAAGTGGCAACATGCCTAGGCAAAAGATTAGGGGATATCTTGTGGGACTGCTATTCTGGGGTGGTGGGTGGGGGATAAATGGGGAAAAATTGTAACTTAAAATCTGGTGAAAACAACTGATATAAACAAGAAGTTAATAAAGCATTTGTTTAATTAAATAAAATTTTAAAAAAATCAACTGATTCAAATAATATCAAAATTGAGTTTCAATTTCAATAATTATTTGAACTTTGTTTAGATGATTCTATTATTAAAAATATTTATTTTAATTTCTATACATGTGGATACATATAAACACTCAACCACACATACTTTATGCTAGCCTACTTTTATTCATTTGCATATTGCTTTTAATAATATTTTATATAAAATATTTATATACATGTTTTAAATTAAATAATTTCTACTTAGTCCATTTTTCATGGTCCTAAATTTATTTTCTTCCCTGTTTTGGACCACTTAAACTAATGGTTTGGGAAATACCATAGTGTCTTCAATGATCCAGTTAATAAACTTAAACATAAAAACAATAGCTTTAATTTTTTTCATACCTTTTTTCCCATCTCATTTATTCTGATTTTCAGGTTTTCTCACTTTGTGTTTATTTTTGTTGTTCTCATATTTTAATTGCATGTTAAGTTCCTTTATACCACTTGCTTTTGCTCAAATATGTTCTCCCGGAAGAGAGAGGAATTTAATTGCATAGCATATTTTTAAAATTTATTTTCACCTAGTATTTGTCTAGGATTAAGAGAACATTAAGTATCCAACTTTTTTTTGACAAATGCTTTATTAACTTCTGGTTTACATCATTCATTTCCGCCAGATTTTGAGTTACAATTTTTCCCCATTTTCCCCTACCCACCACACCATAAGAGCAGTCTCACAAGATATCCCCTCATCCAATTTGCTCTCTCCCATATCTTCTCCCATACCCCCTTCAACTTTGCCATTAGGGCAAGGTGAATCTCTGTGCCCCAGTGCCTGCACATCTTATCTCCCAATTACATGCAGAATAGTATGAATAATGGTATTTATACATATATATTTGAAACATTTAATTTTAAAATTTAGAATTTCACATACATTGCATTCCTCCCCTGGCACCCACTCCCTCTGGGAAGATAAGCAATTCAGTATGTGTTGTACATGTATAGGTATGCAAAACATTACCATAGTAGATATATTGTAAATGACTGCTTATATTTCCCTCCCACCCATCCCACCTCCCACCTAGTCCATTCCCTACTTTGATCCTGTCCATCTTTGAAACATCCAACATCCCCTCCCCCCAGAATGCCCTCCACTCCATCATCCTCCCTCTCATCCCCCTTCTCCATACTCTCATGTAGGGTGAGATATCCCACTTAGTATGTATGTCATTCTCTTCCTGAGCCAAATTCAATGAGAATATGATTTTGCCTTTTTGCCTTCCTGTTCTTCCTCTCCCCTGTAACTACTTCCCCTTGACTCTTCTACATGAGATATTTTACCTTACCCTGTCTCTCCCCCTCTCCTATTGCCACTTTCCTCTCTCACCCCTTAAGTATCATCCACTCCCACCAAATTCGACCTGTGCCCTCTATCCATGTATACATGTAACCATATATACACACATTCACATATGTGTCCATATGCCCATATACCCTTCTTTAATTATTTTCATACTGAGAAAGGTTTCATCAGTCACCGTTATTGTTTTGTAAATAGTTCAACTTTGATAACTTCCTTTTTATTTCTTTTCCCTGATTACTTTCCCAAGCATCTCTTGCTTCTTGTGTCTGAATGTCAAATTTTCTATTCATCTCTGATTTTTTCCTCAAGAATGCTTGAAAGACCTCTATTCCATTGAATGATCATATTTTCCCCTGAAACATAATACTCAGTTTTGCTGGATAGATGATTCTTGGTTTTAATCCCAGCTCTTTTGCCCTCTGGAATATCATATTCCATGACTTTCGATCCCTCAGTGTAGAAGCTGCCAGGTCCTGGGCTATTCTGATTGTGTTTCCACAGTATTGAAATTGTTTCTTCCTGGCTGCTTGTAGTATTTTCTCCTTGATCTGGGAATTCTGGAAACTGGCTATAATATTCCTAGGAGTTTTATTTTGGGGATCTTTTTCAGGAGGTGATCAGTGGATTCTTTCAACCTCTATTTCCCCCACTGGGTGTAAAACATCAGGGCAATTTTCTTTGAGAATTTCTTGAGGGATGATTTCTAGGTTCTTTCTTTGATCATGGCTTTCAGGTAGTCCAATAATTTTTAAATTATCTCTCCTGGATCTATTTTCCAGGTCAATAGTTTTTCCCATGAGATATTTCACATTGCCTTCTATTCTTTCATTTGTTTGGATCTGCTTAATGGCATCTTGATTTCTCATAAAGTCACTAGCTTCCATTTGCTCCAGTCTAACTGTGAAGGAATGAATCTCCTCAGTGAGCTTTTGAGATTCTTTTTCCATATGGCAATTTCAGCTTTTTAAGGCATTCTTCTCCTCATTGCCCTTTTGAGCCTCCTTTGACATTTGACTTAGTCTATTTTAAGGTGTTATTTTCCTCAGTCAGGCTGTTGACTCTTATTTCACTGTTGATTCTCATTTCATACTTTTCCTGAATCCTTCTCATTTCTCTTCCCAATTTTCCTCCACTTCTCTTATTTGGTTTTTAAATTCCTTCTTAAGGTCCTCTATGGACTGTAACCTGCTCATATTTTCATTTGGGGCTTTTGGTGCAAGAGTTCTGAACTCACAGACCTCCTCCTGTTCCATGCTTCTATCCTCTTTGCCCCCCAAATAGGAGTCTAATGTTGCATTTTTTTGTTTATTTTGCTTCCTTCGCCTAGGCATGTTGCCAGTTAATTACTTGATTTTGGGGCTTTTTACCACAGTAGGACTCTGCCACCAGACAGGGGAGTTGCCATGCCAAATGTGGGATCTTCACAACTTCTGGAGGTATTAGTTGGGTGGCCTCTGTAAAGCCTCCACACACTCTGGCCAGTTGGATACCCACCCGGACCTCCCTGCCAGACCATGAAACAGATCCAGGGAAATTAAAACAAGATCACACATATGTAAACATGGCTCTGGAATAAGAAGGACATGTTACACAAAAGTCTCATACATTTAAATTATAAACACTTTGAGAAGAATTTTTATAAATACTGGATAGAAAAAGTGCCAATAACCCTACCAAGAAATGAATTAGAATAAGTGTTGGTTTTTCTTTTTCCTTTTTGGAGGGGGAAGCAAAGAGTTGTTACTGATGTAGGAATTACCTCTTAATCAGTTCTTTGTGATGACCATCAGATCATTGAATCTAAGATTAAAATTGGCTTTAAAAAAGAAAAAGATGCTGCATATAATCAAACAACTTAATTCCAAACTATTTAAATAATTAATAACCAGATCTGAGGAATAGATAGTAGAAATGACATCAACATTGTGGGCTGTGATTATAAGCCATTCTTCATTGGTTTAGCTATGGTAAGGAAAAGATAAGAATGCAGCATGTAAATATGGTCCCAGCAACAGGGAAAGGGTTTTTAAGTCTAGAGGACATACAGATATTTGTAGGTAACTGGCCAGGAGTCAGTGGATCTAGAAGGAAGATGGTCCTTGAAGACAAGTAAGTATGTGTGTGTCTGTGTGCTCACACATGGTGGATTGGATTAGGGACTAGATAACCTCTAGAGTCCCTTCCTACTCTATATCTCAAGTGCCATAGGGGTGCATTCTGGGCATTTCAAAAGTTAGAACAATAACAGAGTCTAGGGGTTAATCACATAACTATTCTGGGCAAGTGATTTAACTTCTCTGCTGCAGGCAATTCTCTAAGAATGTAAGTTGGAAAAAAAAATTGATGGTATACATTTGTAGGGGAATAACTTCCCTTAATATGGAGATTTTAGTCTCATAGTACTCTGTCAGATCTCATCTGGAGTATCAAAGTGGTGGTCATGAAATAAAACTGTCACAATTAGAATGACTGAAGGTCTTCATTGACTATGGCATTTACTGTAAATCAAGTTGAAGAACTGGGTATTGGCCCAACTTTCCCTTCAAATTATGTAAAATAAATAGTGTTCCACTCAGAGAAACACTAATCCATCCACATTAATTCTTCTGGTTGTCATTTTGTCTTGGAGTCACAGTTTTGTTGAATGGGGATATTTAGCTTGGAGAAGATAGTCTATGATCCCACCAGCACTCTGAAACCCACATTGCCTTCATAATTCTCACATTCTATGTCTTTTTCTTATAATAATGCCGTCCATTAAATGCCAATGTTTGCTACAAGGGTACATCCACAAAGTTTCATTGCATTTATGTAAGTGGAAGAGAGAGCTGGGGATGAGAAGGTCATAAGATGCAGAATTCTTTAGTAGTAAGTGACCATTGCAATTGCTGTTTCTAACTCTATTCCTCCTAAAGACTCCCTGCCATATCTGTTAGTATGAGCCTATTCTTACTATTCTAGTGTCTCAGAATTATAAGTTTTCCTCTTTTGGAACATTGGTCATAATCATATTCACGTCTTCATAAAGTGTTTCTTTCACCTCATAGTCATAGTTAGGGCATAGGCACTGATGATGGTGACATGTCATGTTCCTGCACGTGTCAATCACATTGTCATGAGTTTTTCATCCACTCCTTTTTGTATGCATACAAGCCTGTTGAATAGATTACATGGCATTCCCCTTCATTCTAGCCCCTCCAGAAAAATGTGTATCCAGCTCTGACATCAGTAAGCTGGTCTTCATTTGCCAGCCTTGTTTCAGACTGAGTGGCTGTTTGGGTGTTCTTCTGAGCATTCTTGCAATAAAAGCTGTTCTTCAGTTCTGCTGATTTTGTGTTGTTTTTAAATGTGCATAAATTCTATGTACTGATGATGAGTGGAATCATTCTTGCAAAAGTTTATGTACATATTTTGGGGTTTTTTTTTTAGTGTTTTGACCTCAGGGTTGGATCCCTGCCTATTGTAGTAATCATGCCAGCATTGGGTAAGCTGACAGTTTTGGGGGCACCTTTTCAAAGAGATGAGCAGTGCTATTCTTAAAAAGTCTGCTCAAACACTGGGGTGGGAGTGGGGTGCTGAATCCCATTGCTGCTTTCAGTGAGAAGACAATCCTATGAACTGGGCTACCTATGTGTAATATTGTGACTACAGCTTCCAATATGTTCACACCTGCTGCTTTGTCATTTACCTGTTGCCACAGAACTTTGAGATAATTAAAGAATAATAAAATGGCATGAATGATGTTTTTTTAAATTCATGTATAAATTGTATTTAAGTGAGGCAGTTTCATGAAATGTTCAGTCTCACTCTCTTCCAGACTCATCACAATCCAGTGGCAGGACAGAATCAAGATGTCTAATGATGACTTTAGATGCAGTGGATTCACTTGGCATCTTCAAATTCTAACCAAGCTCTAAATGCTCCTCAGCACCTGCTTCTGCTGCCTTCATGGCTGGTGGAAAAAAAAAAAATTGTTTTCATCTGCCCATTTCACCAGGGAAAGTCTTCACTTGCTCTGGGTAGACTCTCCCCTAACTCACTGATGAGTTTGAGATTCCTTGGTTACCCTAGTTTAACACATTTACCAAAACAGTTTATGGCCACGATACATCTTACTGCTTCCTGGAGTCATAGGTGAGGGTTTGGTGGAACAGGTAGACATTAAAGGTAGAAAGCAGCCCTAAAAAGTATAGGCATTCCTCACACAATAGGTACTAGACTTCCCTAAACACCCCCCAGACCTATCCTGATACATACATGACCAACAAGTACCATATGATTCCTTTAATATCCCAGTGATTCTGAATAAGATGTCTTAGTTGATGATCCCTACCTTGACTATCATTTCCTACTCTCTCATATTCAGCCAAGTAAATTCACTTTCTCTATTGCTTTTCTTCAGAAACATCTTGACTCTTCATTATACCTTGCAGAAATCCTATTCTAATTTTAATGAACTGTTTTTCATATTGGGCTTGTGCCCCTCTCTCAGAATTTTTTTGTATAATTTTTAATATTTTCATATATATGAGTATTTTCCTTCCCCCGCAACCACAATGTAAACTCCTTGAGATAAAAGAATATTTCAATTAATCAACTACTCAAAAAGTATTTATAAAATATCTCTAATGACCCTAGGACTTTTCTAGATGCTAAGTACCCAAAGACAGAAATAAAAGTCCCTGCCCTCAAGGGTCTCATATTTTATTGGGGCAAACAACATATACATTTATAAGTAAAGGCAAAATGTATACAAATGCATTATAAGTAATTCTGTAGTGTTCACTTTTAAGTTGGGGCATTAGGAAGAGAAATTATAGAGAAAGTAAGACGAGCTGAGACTTGAATGAAACTAAAGATTTTGAAAGATGAGGGAAAGGAGATAATGCATGTTAGGTTTAGGATACAGTCTGCAACAATGAGTAGCATCATAAAATGAAAATTTGTGTGTGAGGAGGTCAGTTTGGTTGAATCCTGCTGTATATGGGGAAAGTGATAGTAATTTTTAATAAAAGTGACAGCCCTGGGGCAGGTTGTGAAGGCCTTTAAATGAAAAATGATGGAGTCTATTTTAATCTAAAAATAATTGTGAGGAACAGGAGCTAATTGAATAATATCATTATAAGTAAGTTTTAAGAAAATCACTTCAGTCACAATGTGGATGATGGATTGGAGCAGAGACAGCTGAATCAATACTTGTTGAACAGTTCTGAATAGAGGTGATGAGATCTTGAAATAGTGTAGGTGGTATAAGAGTGAAGAGATGAAGGTACATGTTGACAAGATATAGCAAATTAACAGATGTGTGGGGTTAGGGAGAGTAAGAATGATATTGAGGCTCTCAACCTGAGTCATTTAAGGTTGTTTTGGCCTTTGACTGAAATAGGTAACTTTAAAATAGAGGGCTCTTTAGGAGCTAAAAAATAAAAATTCAGTGTATATCATAACCAGATTTGAATATCAAGTATTTAGTTGGTTATACAGTACTAGATGCTCAGGAAGTAAAGTAGAACTGGATAGACAGAAGTAAAGTAAAGTAGAACTAGATAGTAGTAAAGAAATACTTACAAGAAGTAAAGTAGAACTAGATAGACAGACAGACAGATAAATAGGTGGATAGATATATTTATTTCAAAACACACAAATACATATATGAATTATATATGTTCTGACTCACACATGCATGCATGTACACAGACATACATATTATACACACACACACACACACACACACACACACACACACACACACATATATATATATATATACCACACATTTTACAGAGAAAAACAGAGAGAGAGAGAGAGAGAGAGAGAGAGAGAGAGAGAGAGAGAGAGAGAGAGAGAATGACCTAAGAAGGAGAACTCAGAGAGGTAAGAAGAAAACCAAGAAGGATAAGTTTGAGGAAAAAATAAAAAAGAGAATATTTCTAGGATAAATCACTCGTCAGGTACAACCAATATATGCTGATAAATAATGCAATCTATACAACTAAGAAACTCTCTCATGGGGAAACATTACTTATGTGATTTTGGCCAAGGCTGTTAGTACTAAATATCCTTTGAAGTCCTTCCCTGTTCTAGATCTAGGATTTTACGCTTTAGATTGCCATGAAAGCGTGGCTTAGATCAAAAGCATCAGTGTCAAACTGTTTTTAGGTCAGGGACATTAAACCTAGGGGACTGGGATAGCAACAGGGAATCTCTGAAAGGCTGGTCAAAGAAAATAGGCAGCACTGGTATCTTAATTCAGGAAAAGCTGGGTATCATCTGAGAAGCACACTTCAAGACTTTCTAGTGAAATAATGATCTGCTTCCACAAAAATCTGTCTTTTAATGGTAGCATCAAGTTTGTTTGTTTGTTTTCCTATTCTAGCCTTGTTCTTAGATGAAAGTAATGGGTAGTTTTGGCCAAGGTATCCATTAATGAAGATATGGGAAAGCAAACTCAGAATTAGGACTTTAGAAGAGTTATTTTGATATTTAGTTTAATGTTATTTTCAGGGTCCTGGAGGGAAGGAGAAGATGGTGAATTATAGATAATCCATGACAAATTAGAACAATTTGAATTTCAATACAATCAATTGGATTAGGCTAATCAAGGTCAAGGCTAAGTGGCTCATCTAAAGCTAAGTAGACAGTTTCTACCTTAAAATTTACCAGAGAGGGCCTAATTGGAAATAATCTACTTTATAACATTACTGTTATTTTATTTGGTGAAAATCAGCCAAACATGTTAGCACAGTAATATAGTAATAGCAAATTAAAATGTTTTAAGTTATATAAACTGTTTTCTAAGACTTAAAAGGATGTAATCATGTCATAGACTTTTTATTGCCATTGAATAATACTTTCCTCCTTAATAGACAGAACAATAATTATGGAGTAGAATTAGAATATGATCTTGGGAGAGTAAAGTCAATCTCTTCCTTTTTCCTTTGAAAGTCCTTGCTATTGTTTCCCGACTTCTTTTTTTTAATATATTTCAGGGAGAAAAAAGTCTCTCTCTCTCTCCCTCCCTCCCTCCCTCCCTCCCTCCCCCCCTCTCTCTCCCTCTCTCTCCCTCCCTCCCTCCCCCCCTCTCTCCCCCTCCCTTTCTCTTTCTTATACTGCTCCCAGCAGATCTCAATCAATATGTATATCTTTGTCATATTTTAATCTTCATAACTCCCCTGATTTCTGTTTGCTACATGCCTGTATAAATTACTTTAATTACTATTCAATATTTGTGGTGGTGTTTCATGAATGAACATTTGATAGAGAGTGGTGTAGACTTTGGAAATAAGCTTATATACCTCCTTTGCTTAAAGAGGCAGTGATAAGGAAAATAGCTTGGACATAAGAAATAAATAATTTGTTTATTATATTAACAATATTGGAGGGGGGCAGGTAGACAGTCTGTTAAATTATTGAAGAAAGCATAGTGATCAGTCTCATATCCTTTCTCCCCACCAGACAGGAATTAGAAATTAAAGACTCCCTTCCATAAAGGTAGATATTCTGAGATATCTATCAAAGTCTATTCAGTCAAATTTCCACTGGAAATTTGATAATCCCATGTAGATTTATACAAGTAGGTATATATACATGTGCATACATACACATACATTCATATATGTGCATGTTTTATATTCATTAGTTATCAATTTTACCCTGTCTTCAACTTCTTAAACAGAAATACTATGCAACATGTTAGTATGATATGAAAATAGGAAAATGTACAGTAATAAATAGATTTAGAAGTGTCCTTGTATCCAGCAGACTACATATTCAATAGTAAAGTCTAGGAATATAGACATCAGTTGGAAGCATAGAAAATCACATAGTAACAATGGTAAAAACAATAGTAATAATTGTGGTTTTACCCCATTAAAAATTTAAAGGGAAATTTTATTTTTCCATTTTAGCAGTGCTCAGAATATTTTAATTTGTGAATCAGGCTAAGAATTTAGAGATGATGAAGTTGAAGTCTATTATTTATTATATGCTGAGTTTTATATCCATACATGTCTTCCTTTTTAAATGTTTTTTTTTTAAAGCAATTGGGGTTAAGTAACTTGCTCAAGGTTATACGGCTAGTCATTATTTATGTGTGGGTGCTCATTTTCTGAGGCCGGATTCAATCTTGGGTCATCCCAACTCTGAGGCCAGTGCTCTTACTGTGCCACCTAGCCACTCCCTTTTTTTTTTCTTTTTCTTTTTAATCAACCCTTTGACTGATTTCATTCCTGAGAACCCCGAGGAGAGTTATTTATTTTGACTTATTCTTATTAAAATTCAGTTTTATTTGGCTACTGACTACTTGCTCAGTTGTGTCTATAAAAACAAAATAGCATATGCCACACTTTCTTTCCCATTTAACATTTATTAAAAAAAATTTCCTAAATATATGTAAAAACAATTTAAAAATACTTGTTATTTTTTTTCAATTTTTGAGTTCCAAACTCCCTCTCTCCCTCCCATTCCACCCTAAACTAAAAGGCAAATAGTTTGTCATGTGCAGTTATGAAAACACATTTTCACATAAGTTGTGCTGTTAAAGAAAACATAGACAAAAGATCAAGAAAAAATAAAGAAAAAGTATCTTCAATTTTTGTTCAGGATCCCCCAGTTGTCTCTTTCACCCCACCCCACCCCTAATACTTTATTTTTTTCCTATACATAAGAAGATAGTTTTTAACATTCATTTTTGTAATATTTTGAGTTTCAATTTTTTCTCCATCCATCCATTCCCTCCCACCTCCCCAAGACAGTAAGCAATTTGATATAGTTTATACATGTGCAACCATGTTAAAGTTATTTCAACATTAGTCATTGTGAAAAAAGAATAAAAAAAGGGCAAACACCATGGGAAAGAAAAAAATAATTGAAAAGAGTATACTTTGATCTACAATCAGCCTTCTTAGTTCTTTCTCTGGATGTGATTAGCATTTTCCATAATGATTTTTTTTTTCTTTTTCAGGGGAAAGGCAGGGCAATTGGGGTTAAGTGACTTACCCAAGGTCACATTGCTAGTAACTGTTAAGTGTCTGAGGCTGGATTTGAACTCACTTCCTTCTGACCCCAGGGTTGGTGGTGCCCTATTCACTGATCCACCTAATCACCCCTCATCATGAGTCTTTTGGAATAATCTTAGATCCTTATATTGCTGAGAAGAGAAGAATATATCATATGGTTTGTTTGTGTTTTTTTGATTTTTGGGTATTTTTTTTTGAGTAGATAGGAGGAAATTTATGTTGATGACATTAACAAAGGCTTGGTATATTGACATTCATCAGTAGATTTCATTTGCATCAGATAAAAGGATTCATAAGAATGCTCTCTTCTCTTTAAATGCTATGCACTGTTGTCTTGCTGCAGTCATGTAACACTTGCACTTGGCAGGCAAAAATCCTACCGTTGTTGTTTTTTTTTTTGTTTTGTTTTTCTTTCCCAAATGCTTTGTTAACTTCTGGTTTACATCATTCATTTCCACGATATTTTGAGTTACAAATTTTTCCCACTTTTCCCCCACCCACCACCCCAGAAGAGCAGTCCCATAGAATATCCCCTCATCTAATCTGCTCTCTGCAAAATCTTCTCCCATACCCCCTTCGACTTTTCCAGTAGGGCAAGGTGAATCTGTGTGCACCAGTGCCTGTATATCTACATTCCCAATTATATGTAAAATAGTATTACTAATAGTACATACATATTTTAAAAACATTTGATTTTAAAACTTTGTATTCCAGATTCATTCCCTACCTCCCTTGTCACCCATCCTTACTGGAAAGACAAGCAATTCAGTATATGTTGTAAAAATGTAATTATGCGAAACTCCACCATAGTAGATATATTGTAAACAACTGACTATATTTCCCTCCCTCCGATCCCACCACCCACTAGGTCTATTTCCTTCTTTGATCCTTTCCTTTTTCACAAGTGGGTGCTTCCAACTTCCCTCCCAAACTCTCTTCCATCATCACCCTTCTTATCTCCTTCCCCTCCACTCTCCTGTAGGGTGAGATACCGCATTTAGTATGTATGTCATTCTCTCCCTGAGACAAATTCAGTGAAAATAAGGTTTTGCCTTTTTGCCTTCCTGTTCTTCCCCTCCCTTGTAACCATTTCCCTTGCCTCTTCTATATGACATAGTCCACCCCATACCGTCTTTCCCCATGACCTCTGGTTATACCCCTCTCTCACCTCTTGATTTCACCTTTTAAGTATCTTGCCTTACTATTAAATTCGACTTTTGCCCTCAAACTATGTATACTTGTACACATATATACACACATTCACATATGTATTCATATACCCATATAACCTTCTTCAACTATTTTCATACTGAGAAAGGTTTCATTAGTTACAGTTATCATTTTTCCATGTAGGAATGTAAATAGTTCAACTTTGATAAGTTCCTCATGATTTATTTTCCCTGTTTACCTTCTCAAGCATCTCTTGCTTCTTGTATCTGAATGTCAAATTTTCTATTCAACTCTGGTTTTTTTCATTACTAATGCTTGAAAGTCCTCCATTCCACTGAATGAGCATATTTTCCCCTGAAACATGATACTCACTTTTGCTGGGTAGATGATTCTTGGTTTTAATGCCAGCTCCTTTACCCTCTGGAATATCATGTTCCAAGCCCTTAGATACCTCAGTGTAGAAGCTGTCAGATCCTTCACTATCCTGATTGTTTTTCCACAATATTGAAATTGTTTCTTCCTGGCTGCTTGTAATATTTTCTCCTTGATCTGGGAATTCTGGAACTTGGTTATAATATTCCTTGGAGTTTTCTTTTTGGGATCTTTTTTCAGGAGGTGATCTATGGATTCTTTTCGTCTCTATTTTGCCCTCTGGTTCTAAAACATCATGGCAATTTTCCTTGAGAATTTCTTGAAGGATGATGTCTAAGTTCTTTCTTTTATCATGATTTTCAGGTAGTCCAATAATTTTTAAATTATCTCTCCTGGATCTATTTTCCAGGTCAATAGTTTTTCCCATGATATATTTCACATTGCCTTCTATTCTTTCATTTGTTTGGATCTGCTTAATGGCATCTTGATTTCTCATAAAGTCACTAGCTTCCATTTGCTCCAGTATAATTCCGAAGGAATGATTCTCCTCAGTGAGCTTTTGAGACTCTTTTTCCATCTGGCAAATTCGGCTTTATAAGGCATTATTCTCCTCATTGCCTTATTGAGCCTCTTTTGCCATTTGAATTAGTCTATTTTTTTTTTTGCTTTTTTGAGGGCAATTGGGGTTAAATAACTTGCCCAAGGTCACACGGCTAGGTTTTTGTTTGTGTGTGTGTTAAATGTCTGAGGCTGGAACTGAACTCAGGTCCTTCTGACTCCAGGTCTGACACTCGGTTCATTGCCCCACCTAGCTGCCCCTGAATTAGTCTATTTCTTAAGGTGTTATTTTCCTCAGTCAGGCTGTTGACTCTCATTTCATACTTTTCCTGCATCCTTCTCACTTTTCTTCCCAATTTTTCCTCCACTTCTCTTATTTGATTTTTAAAATCCTTCTTAAGGTCCTCTATGACCTGTAACCCGCTCATATTTTCATTTGTGGCTTTTGGTGCAGGAGATCTGACTTCCCAATCCTTCTCCTGTTACATGCTTTGGTACTCTTTGCCCCCCAAAATAGGAGTCTAATGTTGCATTTTTCTCTTTATTTTCTTTCCTTTGCCTAGGCATTTTTCCACTCAATTACTTGTCTTTAGGGCTTGTTGCCACAGTAGGACTCTGCCACCAGCCAGAGGAACATCCATCCTAAACACTGGGATTTTCTCAGCTACTGGAGGTATTATTTGGGAGCCCTCTCTGAAGCCCCTACATGCTCTGGAAAGCTGGCCACTCACCCCAAACCCTCCACCCCAGACTGCAATCCCAATCCAAAACAGTTAAAGCAAAAGTGATTGCCGCCTCCCAGACTGATTGCCAGTCCCTCTACAATTCCCAGGCTAGGAACTGAAGTTGCAAAATGGCGGCTGTCCCATGTCTACTCGGGGGCTTCTCACCCCCAGGGAAAGAGGTCGAAGCACTCTCCCAACCAGACCCATAGTCCATACTACACTGACCTCTCACTTTGTCATTGGCTTCTATGTGTTGGTAATTCTGGAAATGCCACCACTGCTTGTGTTCTGGAGTCCTTCCAGCTGGCTGCTGGTCAGGCTGCCCTAGGGCTAAAACCTCTGACTCAGGTGGGCCTGGGCTCAGCTCCCAAATTGTTGTTCTGGCCGCTCCCTGTAGGGCTGCTGTGCTGTCCTTAGTGGGAAGTTATCTTCCCTGTGTCATTTTGCATGTTCTGGAGCTCCAAAGGTTGTTCAGAGTCCCCTCTTCTATGTTGTGCAAGTGGAGTGGGCAGGAGTGCTGGGGAGGTGCTGGTTTCTACTCTGCCATCTTGGCTCTGCCTGCATGTTGATGTTGCTGTGTACAATGTTCTTCTGGTTCAGCCCACTTTATTCAGCATTATTTCATGTCTTTCCAGGTTTTTATGAAATATACTTGTCATCATTTTTTAAAGCCTAGTAGCATTTAATTATGTTCTTATGCCAAAGCTGGTAAAGACATTCTCCTTTTGATGGACATTCCCTCAATGTCCAATTCTTTGCTGCCACAAAAAGAGCTGCTATAAATATTTTTGTACATGCGTGTATTTCCCCCAATTTTTATGATTACTTTTAGATATAAATCTAGTATTGGTATTGGAGAATCAAAGGTTGTGCACAGTTTGGTTGCCATTTAAGCATAGTTCTAAATTTCTTTCAAGAATGTTTGGATGAGTCCAGAACTCCACCAATACCGCAATAGTGTTCCAAGTTTCCCACATCTTTCCCAACATTTTTATTTTCCTTTTCTGTCATATCTGTCAATCTGATAGGGGATAGATGGTACCTCAGAATTGTTTTTAATTGCATTTATATCCCCAATGGTGATTTAGAGCATTTTAAAAAATATTATTATAGATAGCTTTAATCTCTTCCTCTGAAAATTGCCTGTTCATATCCTTTGAACATTTGTCAATTAGGGAATGACTTCTAATAAATTTTGTTCAGATATCTATATATTTTAGATATGAGGTCTTTATCAGAAAGATGTTGTTTAAAAATTATTTCCCAACTTTTTCTATTCTTTCTAATCTTGTTTGCATCGGTTTTGCTTTTGCAAAATCTTTTTTATTTAATGGAATCACAATTATCCATTTGTATTTCACAATGTTCCATAAATCTTTGTTCATAAATTATTCACTCCCCTGTAGAGTGGACAGGTAAACTATTTCTTGCTTTCTAATTTGCACATGGTAATTTTCATATTATTTTCCAATTTTCCCAGCAGTTTTCGTCAAATAGTGATTTCTTACCTCAGAAGCTGGAATCTTTGGGTTTATCAAACAGCAGATTACTATAACCATTTGCTACTGTGTCTTGTATGCCTAGCTTCTTACACTTATCTACCATTATACTTCTTAACTAGTGCCAGATTATTTTAATGATTGTTGTTCTGTAATACAGTTTTAGATCTAGTACAGCTAGCATACCTTCCTTTGTCTTTTTCTCCCCATTAATTCTTTGATATTCTTGAGCATTTCTTTTTCCACATGAATTCTGTTATTATTTTTTCTAGCTCTATAAATAATTTTTGGTAGTTTGATTGTGTTGTCACTGAATAAGTAAACTGGTTTAGGTAGAGTTGTAATTTACATTATATTAGCTCAGCCTATCCATGAACAACTGATGTTTTTTCCAGTTACTTATATATGACACTTTTGCGTGTAAAGTGTTTTTCAGTTGTTTTCACATAGCCACTGGATTTGTCTTGGCTGATACGGTTATCAAATATTTTATACTGTCTACAGTTATTTTAAATGGAATTTCTTTTACTATCTCTTGCTTCTGTGCTTTCTTGGTAAAAAAAAAATGAAACACTGATTGATCATATATAAAGATATAAAGTTAATTAATTTCTGGTAGATTCTGGTAGGTTTTTTTGGATTCTGCATTACTCAAAATAATTCATCTGCAAAAAGTGACACTTCTTTCCTCATTACCTCTTCTAATTCCTTCCATTTCTTTTTCTTTTCCTATTGCTATTGCTAAGAGTTCTAGTACAATATTGACTGATAGTGGTTATGATAGTCATCTTTGTTTCCATTCTTATCTTATGGTGAATGCTTCTAGCAGATCCCACTACATATAATGCTTGCCATATGTATTTTCTATTATTTCAAAAAGATACTGTTTATCATTTAAAGGGAAATTCCATACGTCCCTTGGCTCTCTAGAGTTTTTAATAGGAATGGTGTTGTATTTTTGTCTAAAGTCTTTTCTGCATCCATTGAGATAATCACATGATTTCTGTTAATTTTGTTCTTTATATGGTCAATTATGCTGACTTTTTAAAAATATTGAATCAACTCTACATTCCTGGCATAAATCTTACCCAGTCACAATATATTATCCTCATGATAAATTGCAGTAATATACTTTCTAATATTTCATTTAAATTTTCCATCAATATTCATGAAATAAATTATTCTATAATTTTATTTCTCTATTTTCCTTTTTCTCAGTGTAGCTATCATCACCATATTTGTGTTATAAGAGAAATTTGGTAAGATTCCTTTACTGATTTTTCCAAAATTTTGTATAATATTGGAATTAATTGCTTTCTTAAATGTGTGGTACAATTCACTTGTAAATATATCTGGTCTTGGCAATATTTTTCTTAGAGAGTTCATTGATAATTACTCAATTTGTTTTTTTTCTAAAATGGACTTAAGTATTTTATTTCCTTTTCTGTTAAACGGGGCAATTTATATTTTTCTGAATGATCATTCATTTCACTTAGATTGTCAAATTTATTGGCATAAAGTTGGGGAAAATTGGTCCTAAGTATTGCTTTACTTCCTTCTTCATTGATGGTAAATTTACCGATTTCATTAATGATACTGATAATTTGGGGTTTTTTTTCTTTCATTTTCAAATTAAATTAACATAAGTTTTTAATCTTTTATTTTTGTCTTTTTGTCATAAAACCAGATCATAGTTTTATTTATTAATTGAATACTTTTATTAATTTCCATTTTATTACTTCTTCCTTTGATTTTCAGAATTTCTAGTTTGGTATTCAGCTAGGAATTTAAATTTGTTATTTTTCTAGCTTTTTTAGTTGCATGCTTAATTCATTGATATCCTCTTATCTATTTTAAGTTTGAAGAAACTTAAAAAGAAGAAAATTTTTTTTTCCCTAATAACAGCTTTGGCTGAATCCCATTAGTTTTGGCATGCTGTATCATTATTGTCAGTTCTTTTGATGATTGTTTTATGATTGACCCCCTCATTCTTTTTTTTACATACATATATAAGTATGTATACATACATAAACCCTTAAACTATTCTCATAGAGAGAAAAGCCTCGAGTTACAAATATCACATTTCCATTGAGGAATGTAAATAGTTCACCTTTAATAAGTTCCTTATGATTTCTCTTTCCTATTTACCTGTTCATGCTTCTCTTGCTTCTTGTGTTTGAAAGTCAAATTTTCTGTTCAGCTCTGTTTTTCCATCAAGAATGCTTGAAAGTCCTCTCTATCATTGAATGACCATATTTTTTTCCTGAATTATTATAGTCAGTTTTTTTGGGTAGGTGATTCTTGGCTTTTATCCTAGCTACTTTGACCTCTGGAATATCATATTCCAAGCCCTTCAATCCCGTAACATGGAAGCTGATAGATCTTGGGTTATCCTGGTTGTATTTCCACAGTACTCAAATTGTTTCTACCTGACTGCTTGTTATATTTTCTTCTTTACCTGGGAACTCTGAAATGTGACTATAAAATTCCTAGGAGTTATCTTTTCAGTATCTTTTTCAAGTGGAAATCAGTGAATTCTTTCAATTTTTATTTTGCCCTCTGGTTCTAGAATACCAGTGAAATTTCCCTTGACAATTTCTTGAAAAATGATGTATATGATCTTTTGTTAAATCATGGATGTCAGGTAGTCCAATAACTTTTAAGTTATCTGTCCTGGATCTATTTTCCAGGTAAGTAATTTTCCCAATGACATGTTTCACATTGGCTTCTATTTTTTTCATCTGTTTGGATATGTTTAATAGTATCTTGATTTCTCATAAAGCCACTAGGTTTCATTTGCTCCAATCTAATTCTGAAAGAATGATTCTCTTCAGTGAGCTTTTGAAATTCTTTTTTTCCATCTGGCAAATTTGGCTTTTTAAGGCATTCTTCTCCTCATTGTCTTTTTGAGCCTCTTTTGCCATTTGAATTAGTCTATCTTTAAGGTGTTACGTTCTTCAGTCAGCATGTTGACTCTCATTACATAATTTTCTTGCACCATTCTCATTTCTCTTCCCAATTTTTCCTCCACTTCTCTCATTTGGTTTTCAAAATTCTTCTTAAGCTCCTCTGTGGCCTGTCAACAGTTTATATTTTTTGGAAGCTTTTGGAGTAGGAGTTCTGACTTTGTTGTATTCCTCCTGTTCCATGCTTTGATCCTTTTTGTCCCCAAAAAAGGAACCTAATGTCAGATTGCTCTTCTTCCTTTGCTTCCTTTGCTTCCTCATGTTGACACTCAATTACCTGACTTTTGACCTTTTTGCCATAGTAGAACTCTGCTCCCAGAAAGGGGAACTTTGTCCCAATCACTGCGATTTTTGCAGCTTCTGGATCTATTAGTTGGGTGCTCTCTCTGAAGCCTCCACACTCTCAGTTTGCCTACTGAGCTGAGACTGGCAATCTCACTGCTGGCTTACTGAGTCAAGACAGGGGGGCCTTTGTTGCTGATCTGTGTTGTGGCTAAGAAGCCTCTTACTGGCTTTCCCAGTTATAATCAGTTCTGGGATGTGCTCTTCTTTCACCCAATTGAGACAGACTTTTCTCAAAGACTTTCTAAGTTATCTTAAGCTGAATTTTTTTTTCATTCTCTCATTTTGTAGGTTCTATGAATCTAGAATCTGTTTGGAAGCTTGGTTGATGTACTTTTTGAGGAAAACTGGGGAGACCTCAGGCAACTTCCAACCTTTGCTCTGGCATCTTTACTCTGCTTCCCCCACTAGTTCATTCTCCAGAGATGTACTCTACCTTTCATAATAAGCCCTTCAGAATTGCCTCGGATCATTGTATTGCTGAGAATAGCTAAGTGATTCACAAGAGATCACCATACTATATTGTTATTACTATGAACAATGCCCTGCTAATTTAGTTCTTTTCATTTTGATCACTTCATGTAAGTGTTTCCACTTTTTCTGAATGCATTCTTCTCACTATTTCTTATGACATGATGGTATTTTAATAAAATCATATTCAACAACTTGTTCTAACATTTCCCAATTAATGGAAATCTCCTCAATTTCCAATTTTAAAAGAGCTGCTATAAATGTTTTTATACCTTATAAGTATTTACCTCTCCTTTATTTCTGGGTCAAAGGGAATGCATGATTTTATAGCTCTTTAAATATAGTTCCAAATTGCTTTCCAGAATTATTGAATCAGCATGTAACTTCATCAACAGAGTATTATTGTTTTAATTTTCCTACACCCCCTTTAACATTTGTCTTTTTCCTTTGCTATAATATTAGCCAAACTTACAGGAGTGGTAGTAGCTCAAAATTGTTTTAATTTCATTTCTCTATAGAATAGTGATTTAAACCATTTTATATGACTATGGATAGCTTTGATTACTCTGTCTGAAAGCTGCCTGTTCATACCCTGTGGCCATTTATTAATTGAAGCATGGCTCTTATTTCTATAAATTTCACTCCATTTTCTACATATTTGAAAATTGACGTTTTTATCAGAGTAACCTTCAGTAAATTTATCTTCACGGTAATGTTTACTATGTAGTTCCCTCCGTGCTGTTTTCTCTGTTTGCCATTCTCTCTCTCTCTCTCTCTCTCTCTCTCTCTCTCTCTCTCTCTCTCTCTCTCTCCTGGTCATTCCCAAAACTGCTTTATTTTAGATTTTTATCTCTCCCAATCTTCTTTCAAGTCTAACTCCATCAATATCCATTTTCTTATTCCCTTCCCCTCTTACTTAACTGTGTGATGAGATAGATTTTTATATGCAAATGAGTATGTTATTCCCTCTTTAAGTCAGTACTAAAGACAGTAAAGTTTATCCGTAACCCCAAATTCTCCTCCATTATAAGTTCTTTCTTGGGTCTCTCACCCTTTCTTTCTATGTGGTAAGGCAGATAAGGCCATTAACGACATGTCATCAGGGTCTCCTAATTTAGGCTTTCACAAACTCATTAATATATAATAGTATATGTGTTTCTTAGTCAAATTTCTTTTCTTTGTAGTTTTGCATATTTTATTGTATGCATTTAAAAACATTCTGCTCAGAAAGGAACAACAGACTTTACCAGACTTCTAGAGAGATACATGACACTAAAATGGTAAAGAAAATGGTATTAAAGGAATCTGAAATTTCCAAATAAAGCATTATGAAATACATAACAAATATCATTATCATTTATTTTAATACATTATATTTGTCTATGTGTTAATAATATGGATCGCTTGAAAATTTTAAACAAGTATTCTGAGAAGGGGAAAATAATTTTAAAGAAAGAACTTTATTCTTTACTTATAATGCTCCCTTCAACTATTTGTTAGGTGGTATGTTTATTTTTTAATTTATAAAGGGATCCTACTTTGCATTTCATTGTGGGCTTCTGCTCTCAATATATATTAATTTTCAGACTTTAATTTTCTCTATTCCCACTTGATCTGGGGGAAGAAGTTATTTAGAAGAAAAGTAAATATTACCACAAAAATGACTTCATATGAGAATATGCTATTTTATTTTCTTACTCTGGGGGCAAGGAGACTTTCAGGTTATTCAGTATGGGAATTTACCTTTTTATGAAAAAAATACTATAAAGCTATTAAAACTGCATATTCTGGAAATCATATCCTATTCAAACTTAGTACCAACACTGGGGAATACTCATATGTACTGTCCTTTTTATGAAAGACTGTTACTCTAATGTAGTAAAGCAAATTTTCATAATAGTTCTCTCTGTTTTCTGTAGCTAGTTCAAGTGAATAATGTAAATCAAGTATTGACACTAAAACCAGTATATGATATATTCTGATTTTATTTTATCAAAATGTCTTTAAGTGAAACATTGAAAAAAAGAAACATTTTCCCCAATGAATGTTGTAAATTAATGGAAGAAAATTTGTATAACATCAGTGTATTTAATTTGGGGGAAAAAATATCACCCCTCTCCTTAACATACAGATTCCCATCCTAGTGAAAGAGTCTTTTATTTGTGTGCCTACAATATTTAGATGCACAACTATGAAAAGGAACATGATCAAGGTATGTTGTATGCATAAAATGTTAGTGGCATATGAATGAAGGGCATTTGCTTCTTCCATACTTTATGAGAACTTTTAAACTATGTGGACGTATTTTTGTGAAGTATAGCAGAGAAGGATATCAGAAAGGAACTTGTCATCTCTTTGCATAAGATTAGAACCTCATTGAAAGACTAAGTGAAAGGAGGGAGTAGAAACCTAAGATCTAGGAGTCAAGGGGTAAGATTATGCTCTTCCACTAACTAGGTGTGTGACTTTGTGCAACTCACATAACCTCTCTGAATTTTCTTTTTTCATTGAAAATATAATTATTACATTGCCTCAGCTTTCATGTATTCAATTGCTACAGGTTCAATTATATTGCCCACCCTATATCTCAATTAAATAAATTGCAATTTTTCTTATTACCTCCAGGATCAAATAAAAATTATCTGTTTATTAAAGATTTTAAATCCCTTTTAAACTAGGATTTTTTTTCCTACTCATCCAGTATTGTTATACTTTACTCATCTCCACAAAATCTGCATTCAATTTACATTAAGCACCTTATGTCATGTTACTCCATTTCTTCCACTTTTTTCATTTTTTAAAATGACTTTCCTCCATATTTGGAATGTTTTCCTTCCTTTGTCCCTGTCTCCCAGACTTCTGACATCCTTAGAATTCTTGCTAAAATGTCACCTTTTAAAAGTATGCTCTCTTAGTTCACTTTAATACTAATACCTTCTATTTGATATTACTTCCAATTTACCTACATATCTATATAATACATATATGCATATATATGTATAAATATATACACATCCACATATATATGTATATACACAGACATACATACATGCATACACATAATAAATGCATGCATATATATGTATAAGGTAAGAGAACATTCTTGCTTTTTTTTTTTCTATACCTAGAACTTATCTAAGAGACTGCTATGTAGTAGTTGCTTAATAAAAGTTTATTGAGACAGGGAGAGTCAACCTGAAGTCTCTCCCAAACCCTTAGAAATACCTTTTATGAATGACTCTAAACAAATTCTAGAGTAGCACAACCCACTGAAAGATGGAGTTAAACAAATTTCAAGGTGAAAGCAACTTGGAATGTTGGCAGGAAAGCTCTGTTGCACTAGGGTGAGAAAAGAGGACAATTCACCACAGGTTGTACCAGCACAGCTCGACCCCAGCAAACTAGAAGCAGGTCTTAGTAGTGACTGAATCAGCAGTGGCAGCTACAACTGTAGCACCTGCTTCCAGAGCTCTCAACTCACAGATGGAAAAAGGGTTGAACAACTGATCAGAAGAGGATTACAGGGAACTTTTGCAAGCAGTGAGGCATGACTCTTTTGCCTTGCCCATACTGGGATCCTGATTGAAGTCCTGGGTGGCAGTACCAGGGTGAAGAGGAGCACTAGCACAACACCAGTGGAGGAGGGTTCTTCCTCACAGTGAAAGAACATAAAAAGAGTGCTTGCACTTACTCATAGACCATAGCACAAGGCAGGCCAGTAGTAAATATCTCTCCTTAGATTGTACTAGCACAGAAGAACTAAAAATTTTCAGTGCCCTAGAAATATGTCTGAAAAGAGTTGCACAAAATCACTGGAGTTAGCACAGTGTACCCTCTTCTCTGAAAGCAGATCCCTACTTTAACAAAGAGTTACAATTCAAAGGATAGGGTGGGAAAATGAGAACACAATGGAAAAATCTCTGACTACTGAAAGTTACAATGGTGACAAGGAAGATCAAAAGTCTCCAAGAAAAAATACATATGAGGAAGCAGTAACCTCGCTGAGCTCCTCGGTCACTTAGTCTCAAAGGGTGAATCTGAGCAAATTCCGGAGTGACAGAGCCCACTGGAAGGCAGAGCGTGGCAGAGTCCAGCCCAGGATGTTGCCCAGTGTGCTTGGACAGGACGAGCGCAGAGCGTGTGGTGTCTGCACAGCTCAGACCTAAGAGCAGACAAGCAAACTACACCAGAGAGAGAAAAAGCCCCAGCCTGCTAACTTACCAAGGACGAATCACAGTCATCTCACAGAGGGAAAGGATCATTGGAGCCAGGTAGGAGAGTCAGGCCCCCAGAGGAGAGAGTGGCTTCTCCTGGTGCATTCACCCCCCAGCCTGGAAGTTTAGAAACTGCCTGCCTGTATAATATAGGGGCTGGAATGGCAAAGTAAATTCTAGCTGCTCAGATCCTCCCATCCCTCCTTCATGAAGCAGAAAACCCAAAGATAACTCTCCCACCCAGATTGAAATCCCAAGTTAATGGAAATAGCCTCAGGCTTGAGAGTCTCCAAGAAAGCATGTAACTGAGACAGCCAGGAGTCTGAAGAGAATAGAGGGAGGGGTCACAACAAGCCCCACCTCACCAACAAAAGCCTACTTATAGCCCAGAGGTATAGAGGCAGAAATCTGAAGTGGTCTGACTCACCCCCACCTACACTTCTACATTCCTCACTGATTTCCCTGACTTAGCCATAAACTAGCCACTCAGAGGTATTCAAAGTCAAGGATCAGCCCCTAAACTCATAGCCTGAGAAACTAAGAAACAGGAAGTCACAATGGGAAGGAAGGAAGCTGAAAAGGAGAAGGGGAAGGCAAGAAAGTCTATCAGAGCCTACTATGTAGGGGAAGAACAACTAAATACACAGGTCAATATAGACTCTCTACCCACACCTGAGACCACGGAAGGAAACATGATCTGGTCTCAAGCCCAAATAGCATTCCTGGAGGAACTTAAGAAAAATTTTAAAGACCAAATCAGGAAAGTAGTGACCAACTTGGAAAAATGTCTCAGTGAAGAAAACAAATCCTTAAAAAGTAAAATTAGTGAAGTAATTGGAGAAAATACCTCCCTAAAAAAAGAACTTCAAAAACTAACTGAAGACCATAATTCCCTAAAAATTAGATAGAATCAAACTGAAACTCAGAACTCTATGATGCAGCAGGAGTCAATAAAAAAAAATGATCGAGAAATTGGAAGAAAATGTAAAATATCTCACTAGAAAAACAACTGACCTAGAGAACAGATCCAGGAGAGACAACTTAAGAATTATTGGTCTACCAGAAAGCCACGATGAAAAAAGCAGTCTAGACAACTTCCTCCAAAAGATTGTCAACGAAAACTGTCCTGAGGTCCTGGAATCAGAAGATAAAATAGCTATCGATAGAATTCACATGACTCCTCCTGAAAGAGATCCCAAACTGAAAACTCCAAGAAATATAGTAGCCAAATTCCAGAATTACAAGGTTAAAGAAAAAATTCTACAAGCAGCCAAAAAGAAACAATTCAAATATCAAGGAACTACAGTTAGCATCACACAGGACCTAGCAGCTTCTACATTAAAAGAGCAGAGGGACTGGAATTTGATATTTCGTAGGGCAAGAGAGCTAGGACTACAACCAAGGATTAACTACCCTGCAAAACTGAGCATAATCTTTCAGGCAAGGAGATGGACGTTTAATGAAATAAGAGACTTCTAGACTTTCCTGATGAAAAAGCCAGAGCTCAATGGAAAATTTGATCTCCAATTACAAGACTCCAGAAAGACATAAAAAGGTAAACAAGGGAAACACAGGCTCACACATGCATAAGTGCACACACCCACACCCACAAACAAACGCTCATTACTTGGGATGCAACAAGAGCAAAATGTTCATATCCCTATATGTGGAGCTGATAACTCTCAATATTCAAAATCTTTATGATTATCATGACCTTCTAAAGGGTTATACTTAGATAGAGGGTGTGGGTTTGAATGCACTAACATGAAATCTAAAAAAAACAAAAAGGACTATTAAGGGGGTCAAAGAGACTGTAATGGGAAAAACAAAAGGATGTTCTAGGAAAAGGTAAAATATGCCATCTGAAGAGGCATCAAAACACAGTATAGAAGAGGGGAAAGAAAGAGGGAGAAGAACATCATTTAAACACTATTCTCACTGGCTCTGGTCCAAAGAGGGAACAGATTAATCAGTGAAGTTTGAGATTCTAATGTGAATAGACACATAAATTCATTGAATAGAGCAAAAGGAGGGAGGGAGAGGAGCACTGTTTGAAATTTACTCTCATTGATTTGGAATCAAACAGGGAGTAATTTACTCTGATAAGTACAAAAATTATTGTGTCTTATAGATAGTGGAAGGGTAAGGGGGGTGAAAAGGAGGAGACTAAAGGGGGGATTAGAAGGAAGGGAAATAGTAGTAAGGGGAGAGGGTAGGTCAAGAAGGGGGGTCACGGTGTGGGAACACTGAGGGAGGGGGCAGTCAAAAGGGAAAACTTCAAAGAGGGGAAGGGAGAAGGAAGAAACAAAAACACAAACAGGGGAAGGGAATAGGATGGAGGGGAAGAGACAGATAGTCATCATTACTGTGAATGTGAATGGGATGAACTCTCCCATAAAACAGACGCAGATAGCAGAATGGATTAAAAACCATAATCCTACAATATGCTGTCTACAAGAAACACATTTGAAACAAAGGGATACCCACAGGTAAAGGTAAAAGGTTGGAGTAGAATTTATTATGCCTCAGCTAAAGTAAAAAAAGCAGGGGTAGAAATACTTATCTCAGATCAAGAACAAGCAAAAATAGATCCAATTAAATGAGATAAGGAAGGAAACTATATCCTATTAAAAGGCACCATCGAGAATGAAGCAATACCACTACTTAATATATATGCACCAAGTGGTATAGCATCCAAATTCCTAGAGGAGAAGTCAAAGGAATTAGAGGAAGAAATAGATAACAAAACTATATTAGTGGGGGACCTAAATCTCCCCCTCTCTGAACTCAATAAATCTAACCTCAAAATAAACGAGAAAGAAGGTAAGGAGGTGAATAAAATCTTAGAGAGACTAGATATGATGGATCTCTGGAGAAAACGGAATGGGGATGAAAAGGAATTTACTTTCTTCTCAGCAGTGCACAGTACATACTAAAAATAGACCATGTACATAAAAACCTCACAATCCAGTGCAAAAAGGCAGTAATATTAAATTCATCATTCTCAGATCATGATGCAATAAAAATTATATGCATTAAAAGGCCAGGGAAAGATAGACTAAAAACTAATTGGAAACTAAACAATTTAATCCTAAAGAATGGATGGATCAAAGAAGAAATTATAGAAACAATCAATAATTTATTCAAGAGAATGATAATAATGAGACAACATACCAAAATTTGTGGGATACACTAAAGGCAGTTCTCAGGGGAAGTTTTATATCCCTGAGTGCATACATGAATAAATTAGAGAAGAGGGAGGTCAATGAATTGGACATGCAATTGAAAAAGTTAGAAAAAGAACAAATTGAAAATCCCCAATTTAGTACTAAATTAGAAATATTGAAAACCAAGGGAGAGATTAATAAAATTGACATTAAGAAAGCTATTGATTTAATGAATAAAACTAAGAGTTGGTTTTGTGAAAAAAATCAACAAAATTGATAGTCCCTTAGTCAGTATGATAAAAAAAAAGAAAGAAGAAAACCAAATTTTGAGTATCAAAAATAAAAAGGGTGAATCTACCTCTAATGAAAAGGAAGTAAAAAAAATAATGAGGAATTATTTTTCCCAATTGTATACATATAAATATGAAAATCTTAGTGAAATGGATGAATATTTCCAAAAATACAAGTTGCCAGATTAACTGGAGGAAGTAAATTACTTAAATAACCCCATCTCAGAAAAAGAAATCAAACAAGCCATCAATGAACTCCCTAGGAAAAAATCTCCAGGGCCAGATGGGTTCACTAGTGAATTCTATCAAACATTTAAAGAACAATTGATTCCAATACTCTACAAACTATTTGGGAAAATTAGTGAAGAAAGGGTACTACCAAATTCTTTCTATGACACAAATATGGTACTGATTCCTAAATCAGGAAGAGATAAGACAGAGAAAGAAAATTATAGACCAATTTCCCTCATGAATTTAGATGCAAAAATTCTAAATAAGATATTAGCCAAAAGACTCCAACAAATTATCACAAAAATAATACATTTTGATCAAGTAGGATTCATTCCAGGAATGCAAGGATGGTTTAATATTAGGAAAACCATCAGTATAATTGAGCATATCAACAATTAAACTAGCAGAAACCACATGATCATCTCAATCGATACAGAAAAGGCTTTTGACAAAGTACAGCATCCATTCCTATTAAAAACACTAGAAAGTATAGGAATAAATGGAGCCTTCCTTAAAATAGTTGATAGCATCTATCTAAACCATCAGCAAGTATGTGCAATGGGGATAAACTAGAAGCCTTTCCAATAAGATCAGGAGTGAAACAAGGGTGTCCACTATCACCCCTCTTATTCAATCTGGTACTAGAAACACTAGCAGTAGCAATTAGAGAAGAAAAAGAAATCAAAGGAATCAAATTAGGAAAAGAAGTGTCCAAGCTATCACTCTTTGCAGATGATATGATGATATACTTAGAGAATCCTAGAGAATCAAGTAAAAAACTACTTGAGACAATAAATAAATTTGGCAAAGTTGCAGGATATAAAATAAACCCACATAAATCATCAGCATTCCTGTACATCTCTAA
Source organism: Gymnobelideus leadbeateri (assembly GCA_011680675.1). Taxonomy (NCBI): domain Eukaryota; kingdom Metazoa; phylum Chordata; class Mammalia; order Diprotodontia; family Petauridae; genus Gymnobelideus; species Gymnobelideus leadbeateri. Next base: position 276,759 of record WOXC01001586.1, read on the forward strand.
TGAAATTCAACAAGAGATAGAAAGAGAAATCCCATTTAAAGTCACTGTAGACATTATAAAATATTTGGGAATCTACTTGCCAAAACAAACCCAGAATCTATATGATCACAACTACAAAACACTTCTCGCACAAATAAAATCAGATCTAAATAGTTGGAAAAATATCAATTGCTTGTGGCTGGGTTGAGCTAATATAATAAAAATGACAATTTTACCCAAACTAAACTATATATTTAGTGCCATACCAATCAATTTACCAAAAAACTACTTTGTAGAGTTAGACAAAATAATAACAAAATTTATTTGGAAAAACAAACGGTCTAGAATATCAAGGGAATTAATGAAAAGAAACACTAGGGAAGGTGGACTAGCTATGCCAGATCTTAATCTGTATTATACGGCAGCAGTCATCAAAACTGCTTGGTACTGGCAGAGGTGTAGAGTAGTGGATCAAAGGAATAGATTAGGTGCAGGAGACCCAGCAGTTAATGAATATAGCAATCTATTGTTCGATAAACCCAAAGATCCCAGTTTTGGGGATAAGAATGCACTATTTGACAAAAACTGCTGGGAAAACTGGAATACAGTATGGCAGAAAGTGGGCATAGATCACTATCTAACACCATATACCAAAATCAAGTCTAAATGGGTGCATGATCTAAGTGTAAAGGACGATACTGTAAGCAATTTGGGAAAGCAAGGAATAGTTTACCTGACAGACTTGTGCAGAGGGGAAGGTTTTAGGACCAAACAAGAATTAGAGTGCATTATAAAATGCAAAATGGATAATTTTGATTACATTAAATTGAAAAGCTTCTGTATAAACAAAGCCAATGTAACCAAGATGAAGAGGGAGGTGGGAAATTGGGAAAGAATTTTTACAACTTGTGTCTCTGATAAAGGACTCATTTCTAAAATTTATAGAGAATTGAGCCAAATCTATATGAATACAAGTCATTCCCCAATTGAGAAACGGTCAATGGATATGAACAGGCAGTTTTCAGAGAAAGAAATTAAAGATATCTATAAGCATATGAAGAAATGCTCTAAATCACTATTAATTAGAGAAATGCAAATCAAAAGAACTCTGAGTTACCACATCCCTCCAGTCAGATTGGCTAAGATGACAAAACAAGAAAGTGACAAATGTTGGAGAGGATGTGGACAAATTGGAACACTAATACATTGCTGGTGGAGTTGTGAACTTATCCAACCATCCTGGAAAATAATCTGGAATTATGCACAAAGGATCATAAATAATTTCATACCCTTTGAACCAACCATACCACTTCTAGGGTTATATCCCAAAGAGATTATAGAAGTGGGAGGAAGACCCATATGTACAAAAATATTTTAGCAGCCCTTTTGTGGTTGCAAAGAATTGGAAACAAAAGGGGTACCCATCAATTGGCGAATGGCTAAACAAGTTGTGGTATATGAATGTAATGGAATATTATTGTGCTATAAGAAACGAAGAGGTGATGGATTTCACAATTACCTGGAGAGACTTATACAAACTGATGCTGAGCGAGAAGAGTAGAATCAGAAGAAATTTGTATACAATCACAGACATACCATATTTGTGATGACCAACCATGACAGACTGGACTCTTTTCAGCAATGCAGTGATATAAGTCAATCCTGAAAGACTCAAGAAAGTGAGAAAAGCGCCATCCAGAGATATAACTAGAAAGAACTGAGCCTGAATCCTGATGGAAGCAAACTAAATGATTTTTTCTTAAAAAAATACATACTAGTCTCAAGCCATGGAAGAGCTCATAAAGGATTTTGAATATCAAGTGAAGTAGAGGAAAATTTGGGAAGATAAAAGAGAATAATCCTAGAAAATAATGAAAACCTATTCACCAGCTTGGTAAATGAGACACACGCAAAAAAAATATTAAATAAAATAACACCTTGAAACAACAGACTGGGTTAAATGTCAAAAGAGGCTTAGAAAGCTAATGAGAAGAATGAATTAAAAGTAGAATTTGGCAAATGAAAAAGGAATTCTAATGGCTCAGTGAAGAAAATGATTTCTTTTTTTTTTTTTGAGACTCATACTTTCAAATTTAATTTTAATCAAGGAGTATTTGTGAAAAAAACAAAACAAAACATTTCTCTTTCCCTAGAATAACAAGATGCACACAAAAGACATATAATACATTCTTGTGGACTGATTCCCATCTTCCTTCAAAGGCAGCTAGCCTAGAGTGGATAGCATTATCCTGGAGCACGTGGCCTTGAGTCAGGAAGATCTGAATTCAAATACGGTCTTAGAAGCAAGCTGTATAACCCTGAGCAAGTCACTTAACTTCTGTTTGCTTCCGTTTTCTCTTCTGTAAAATGAGCATAGTAATAAACCCTACCTCCCAGGATTGTTTTGAGGCTCAATTGAGATAATTATTAAGTACTCAGCACAATCCCTGGCACATAGGTAAGTGCCATATAAATGCTAGCTTTTATTATTATAATTATAATAATTATTATTATTAAACTGAATTCTCTCTCCTAGGGCCTTTCCAGAGTTTTTTTCTTAAAACTACTGAGGTTAAAAATCTAAAGTTTCACTTCTTTTTTTTTTAAACAAATGCTTTATTAACTTCTGTTTTACATCATTCATTTGCGCCAGATTTTGAGTTACACTCATTTTCCCTCATTATTCCCCTACCCAACCTCCCAGAATAGCAGTCCCACAAGATATCGCTTCCTCCAATCTGCTCTCTCCCATACCTTCTCCCATACCCCCATCGACTTTTCCATTAGAGGAAGATGAAACTTTGTGTCCCAATGCCTGCACATCTTATCTCCCAATTATAGGCAAAAGAGTATTAATAATAGTATTTATATATATATTTGAAACATTTAATGTTATGACCTGGAATTTCAGATCCATTTCCTTCCTCCCTTGTCACCCATTCCTTCTTGGGAGATAAGTAATTCAGTATATGTTGTACGTGTCTAGCTATGCAAAACATTATCATGGTAGATATATTGTACAAGGCTGCTTATAATTCCCTCCCACTCATCCCACCCCCCACCTGGTCCATTCCCTACATGATCCTGTCCCTCTTCTATAGTGGGTACTTCAAACCTCCCCTCACCCCAAGGATGCCCTCCCATCCATCATCCCTCCTCTCATCCCCCTTCCCCCTATCCTGCTGCAGGTTGAGATATCCCATTTGGTATGTATGTCATTTTCTCCCTGAAACAATTTCAGTGTGAATGTGGTTTTGCCTTTTTAGCCTTCCTTATTCTCCCCCACCTTTGCACCCACTTCCCCTACATGAGATAGTTTACCCTACCATGTCTCTCCCCATCTCCTCTTGCCACTTTCCTCTCTCACCTCATAATTTCATCCCTTGAGTATTCTCCCTTCCCAACAAATTCAACCTATGCCCTCTATCCATATATAACTGTAACCATATACACACACATTCACATATGTATTCATATGACCACACCCCCTTCTTCCATTATTTTCATAGTGAGGAAGATATCATCAGTCACAGATATTGCTTTTCCATATAGGAATGTAAATAGTTCAACTTTGATAAGTTCCTTTTGATTTCTTTTCACTGATTACCTTCTCAGGCATCTCTTACTTCTTGCGTCTGGATGTCAAATTTTCTATTCAACTCTGGTTTTTTTCCTCAAGAATGCTTGAAAGTCCTCTATTCCACTGAATGACCATATTTTCCCCTGAAACCAAATACTCAGTTTTGCTGGGTAGGTGACCCTTGGGTTCATTCCCAGTTCTTTTGCCCTCTGGAATATCATATTCCATGCCCTTCGATCCCTCAGTGTAGAAGCTGCCAGGTCCTGGGCTATTCTGATTGTGTTTCCACAATATTGAAATTGTTTCTTCCTGGCTGCTTGTAGTATTTTCTCCTTGATCTGGGGATTCTGGAACCTGGCTATAATATTCCTGGGAGTTTTCTTTTTGGGATCCTTTTCAGGAGGTGATCTGTGGATTCTTTCAACCTCTATTTTGCCCTCTGGATCTAAAACATCAGGGCAGTTTTCCTTGAGAATTTCTTGAAGGGTGATTTCTAGGTTCTTTCCTTGATCATGGCTTTCAGGTAGTCCAATAATTTTTAAATTGTCTCTCCTGGATCTATTCTCCAGGTCAGTGGTTTTTCCCATGAGATATTTCACATTGCCTTCTAATCTTTCGTTTGTTTGGATCTGCTTAACAACATCTTGATTTCTCATAAACTCACTAGCTTCCATTTGCTCCAGTCTAACTCTGAAGGAATGAATCTCCTCAGTGAACTTTTGAGATTCTTTTTCCATCTGGCAAATTCGACTTTTTAAGGCATTCTTCTCCTCATTGCCCTTTTGGGCCTCCTTTGCCATTTGAGCTAGTCTATTTTTTAAGGTGTTGTTTTCCTCAGTCAGGCTGTTGACCCTCATTTCATACTTTTCCTGCATCCTTCTCATTTCTCTTTCCAATTTTTCCTCCACTTCTCTTATTTGATTTTTAAAGTCCTTCTTAAGGTCCTCTATGGCCTGCAACCCGCTCATGTTTTCCCCTGGGGCTTTTGGAGCAGGACTTCTGACCTCACAGTCCTTTTCCCGCTCTATGCCCCCAAAATAGGAGTCTAGGGTTGCATTTTTCTGTTTCCTTTGCCTTGGCATGTTGCCACTTAATTGCTTGACTTTTGGGCTTGTTGCCACACTATGGCTTTAAGGCCAGATAGAGGAATTTTCGTCCCGAACGTGTGGGGGGCAACTTCCGTTTCTGGCAAGCTGTAAACCCACCCACAACTTCCACCCTAGATCACAATCCAGATCCAGGGAGGTTAAAGCAAGAGCGATTACCCCCCAAGACTGATCGCTGGATCTCCCCATGATTTGTAGGCTGGGAGCTGGAAATGCCTATGAAAACTACAAAATGGCGTGTCTCCTCAGCGGCTTCTAGCCCCCAGGGGAGGGAGCTGACGCATTCCCCAAATACAGGTCCCAAAGTCCATAGGACACTAACCTCTTACTTTGTCCTAGGCATGTCTATGTTGATAATTCTGGAGTCGCCACAGATCCTGGTGTTCTGGGGTTCCTCCAGCTGGCTGCTGGCCCTGCCGCCCTGGGGCTAAAACCTCGGCTCACGCGGACCTGGGCTCGGCTCGGCTGGGCTGGGCTCCTGTGCTCTGCGCCCTGCTGGCTCCCAGACCGCTGTGCTGGTCCTTCCTGCAGGGCTGCTGGGCTGTCCTCAGAGGGAGGTTAGCTTCTCTGTGTCGTTATGTTGGTGCTGGGGCTCCGGAAGTTGTTCAGAGTCCTTTTTTACATAGTTTGTGGGGAATCTGGGGGCAGAGAGGCTTGGATGAGCTGTTTCTACTCTGCCATCTTGGCTCTGCCCCAAGAAAATAATTTCTTAAAAATTAGAATGGACAAATGTTAGTTAATGACTTTATAAAAATCAAGACTCAATCAAATAAAACCAAAATAATGAAAAATAAAAGCAGAAGACAATGTGAAATATCTCATTGAAAAAAATTGACCTGGAAAAGAGATCTAGGAGAGATCACTTTAAAATTATAATACTTCCTGAAAACCCATGATCCAAAAAAGAGCCTAAACATAATCCTCCAAGAAATTATCAAGGAATGGGGCGGCTAGGTGGCACAGTGAATAGAGCGCCGGCCCTGGAATCAGAAGGACCTGAGTTCGGAGCCGGCCTCCGACACTTAATCCGCACAAACAAAAACCTAGCCGTGTAACCTTGGGCAAGTTACTTAACCCCAATTCCCCTAAAGGGGCGGCTAGGTGGCGCAGTGAGTAAGAGTGCCGGCCTCGGAGTTTGGATGACCCGAGATCAGATCCGGCCTCAGAAAATGAGCACCCACGCATAAATCAAATGACTAGCCGTGTAACCTTGAGCAAGTTACTTAACCCCAATTGCTTAAAAAAAAAAAAAATTATCAAGGAGAAATGCTCTTATATTCTAGAACCTGAAGGCAAAATAGAAATGGAAAGTGTCTACTTATCAGCTCCTGAAAGAGATTCCAAAAAGAAAAGTACCAGATATATTACAGCTAAATTCCAGAGATCCCAAGTCAAGGAGGAAATTATTTAAGCAGCCAGAAAGAAACAATTCAAGTATCATGGAGTCACTGTCAGGTTAACAAATGATTTGCAAGCTTCCTCATTAAAGGATCAGAGGCTTTGGAATATAATATCCCAGAGGGCAAAAAGGATAACATTATAATCAATCATTTACCCATCAAAACTCAATAAAATCCTTCAGGATGAAAAATGAATATTTGTTGATTTAGAGAATTTTCAAGCATTCCTTTTTTTCCAATTCATTTATTTATTTTTAGTTTTCAACATTCATTTCCACAAGATTTTGCTTTACAAATTTTCTCCCCCATTTTTTTTAAAACTTACATTTCCCATTTCTTTCCCTTCTTAACTCCTCAACCCCCAGCCCCCATGCTGACCCACAGGGAAAACAAGCAATTCACTATAGGTTGTAAATGTGTAGTTACACAAAACCTTCCAATGTAGTTATATTGTGAAAGAATAACTATATTTCCCTCCATCCTATGTTGCCCCCCCTACTTATTCTATTTTCTACTTTGACCCTGTCCTTTTTCAAAAATGTTTGCTCCTAACTACCCCCTCCCCCAATCTGCCCTCCCTTCTATCTTTCCCCCTCTTATTCCCTTCCCCCCTACTTAATTGTAGGGTAAGATACCCAGTTGAGTGTGTATATTATTCCCTCCTTAAGCCAAATTCAATGAGAGTAATGTTGATCTATTCCCTTTGATTTTCCTGCTCTTCCCCTCCATTGTAACAGTTTTCTCTTCCTTCTTTTATATGAAATAATATACCCAATTATATCTCTCCCTTTCTCCTCCCAATTTATTTGTCTCTCACCTCTCAATTTTATTTTTTAGATATCATCCCTTCATATTCAATGCATCCTGTGCCCTCTTTCTATGTACACATATACACACACTCACATATGTATTTATACACACATACACATATACATTTATACATACATAAACATATAGGAGGCTATATATATGTTTGTATGTATACATATATGTATACATATACATTCGTATATACAGACACGTATGGGAGGCTATGCATACATGTACATATGGATGTATACATATATATTCCCTTCAACTCTTCTCATACTGAGAAAAGTCTCTTGAGTTACAAGTATAATTTTTCCATGTAGGAATGTACATAGTTCAACTTTAATAAGTTCCTTATGATTTCTTTTTACTCTTTACCTTCTCATGCTTCTCTTAATTCTCTTGTATTTGAAATTCAAATTTTCTGTTCAGCTCTGTTTTTTTTCCATCACAAATGCTTGAAAGTCCTCTATGATCATTTCATTGAATGACCATACTTTCCCTGAAACATTATACTTAGTTTTGTTGGGTAAGGGATTCTTTGTTTTAATCCTAACTCCTCTGTCCTCTAAAATATCACATTCCAAGCCCTTGAATCCCTTATTGTAGAAACTGCTAAGCAGATTTTTTGTTATCCTGATTGTTTCACCAGTACTCAAATTGTTTTTCCTGACTACTTGTAATATGTTTTCCTTGACCTGGGAACTCTGGAATTTGGCTATAATATTCCTAGGCGTTTTCTTTTGGGGATCTTTTTTTTTCAAAAGGCAATTGGTAAATTCTTTCAATTTTTATTTCACCCTCTTTTTATAGAAGATCAGGACAACTTTCTTTGAGAATTTCTTGGAGGATGATTTTGAGGCTCTTTTTTCCCCTTATCATGGCTCTCAGGTAGATAAATAATTTTTAAATTATCTCTCCTGGATCTACTTTCCAGTCAGTCATTTTTCTGATGAGATATTTCACATTGCCTCCTATTTTTTATTGGCTTGTATTTGTTTTATAGTATCTTGATTTCTCACAAAGTCATAAGCTTTCATTTGCTCCAGTCTAATTTGGAAGGAATTATTCTCTTCAGTGAGTTTTTGAAATTACTTTTCCATCTAGCCAATTTTACTTTTTAAGGCATTCTTCTTTTCATTTGCTTTTTGGACCTCTTTAATCCTTTAATCAGTCTGTTGCCTTGCTTTTCATGGTTTTCTCATCAATCTCATTTCTTTTCCCAATTTTTCCTCCAATTCCTTTACTTGATTTTCAAAATCCTTCTTGAGTTCCTCTATGGACTGTGACCAATTCATATTTTTCATGGGAGTTTTTGATGCAAGAGTTTTGACTTTGTTGTCTTCTTATGTTTTATGTTTTGATCCCCTTTGTCCCCCCCAAAATATTCTATCATCTAATTTCTCTTCATCTGTTTTTTAATCTTGTCAGGCAATTACTTGACTTTTGAGCTCTTTGCCATGGTAGAACCCTGCTTCCAGAGTGGAGAGGGCAGTGTCACAAATTTCTGGCATTTGCGCAGCTGCTGCCACAGTTGTTCTCAGTGCCTTCTCCATAGCCAGCACAAGCTCTGCCATGCCAGAATTCTTCACCCCAGGACCACGACCCAAGACTGTAGCCCAGATCCAAGGAAGTTAAAGCAAGGGCAATTACCCTCTGAATGGTTGTTTGGTTCCCCTTAGATGTGTATGCCACACTCTCCAGAGGCAGCCATGTAGCAGCAGTTGCAGGCACAGCACTGCTGCCACCTCTGTGGCCTCAGGGGAAAGGGCCAGACCATGCTGTTCTCTCACCCAGTTCCAACAGAGTTCCCTACTGACATTTTACTTTCTCTTTGTCATTTATGGGTTGAGAAGTCTAGAATCTGCCACAGCTGCTAGTGATTCACTCTCCTGAAGTTGGCTCCAGCTGCCTTGTGCCACTGTTCAGGAATGTCCCAAGTTTGGGCTGGCACTGCTTATGCAGGACTGTGCATGGCTCCTAGCCTAGTACAATAGACCCTTCCTGTTGGCCTGTCAGGCTTCCTTTAATGGGATATTTGTTTCTCTCTGTCACTTTATTGGTTATGTAGCACCAAAATTTCTTTGGCATCATTTTTTACAGGAATTGGAGTGGGAAGTCAAGTAAATTCCTGCTTTGACTCTGCCACCTTAGCTCCACACTCCCTTTCAAACATTCTTGATGAAAATAACAAAATGGAATAGAAAATTTAATTTTGAAATACAAGAATAAAGAGAAACATGAAAAGCTAAACAGGAAAGGGAAATAATAAGGGACTTAATATTGTTGAACTTTTTACATATATGGAAATATGAAATATATATATATATATATATATATATATATATATATATACAGAGAGAGAGAGAGAGAGAGAGAGAGAGAGAGAGAGAGAGAGAGAGAGAGAGAGAGAGAGAAGGCATAGATGTGAGCTGAATAAAAGATATTATATGCAAAAAATAAAATTAAAGGGTAAGAGAAGAATGTGTCAGGATAAAAACAACAGGAAAGGTAGAATGGAGTAATCTCACATAAAAGGGGCAAGAAAATGCGTTTACAGTAGAGAGGAAGAGAAGGAAGGAGAGAGAAAGTGAGTGAACCTTATTCTCATCAGAATTGGTTCATTGGTAGAATAACACGCAAACCCCACTGATTATAGAAATCTATCTTAGCCTACAGGAAAGCAGGAAGAGAAAGGTATAAGGGAAGAAGGGCATCTTAGAAAGGACGGCCCGATGGGGGAGGCTGTAGTCAGAAGCAAAACAATTTTGAGGAGGGACAGGGTAAAAGGAGAGAGAGAATAGAATAAACAGTGATGGGGGAATAGGGTGGAGGGAAATACAGTTAGCAAAAGTAATTGTGAAAAAAAATTGATTCAAGTTTCTCTGATAAATATTTCATTTCTCAAACACATAGAAAATTGAATCAAAATTATAATAATAAGGGTCATTCCCCAATTCATAAATGATCAAAAGATATGATCAGTTTTCAGGTGAAGTAATCAAAGCTCTCTATAGCCATATTAAAAAAATACTCTAGGGGGTGCCTATGTGGTACAGTGAATAGAGCACCAGCCCTGGAGTCAGGAGGACCTGCGTTCAAATCCAGCATCAGACACTAACACAAAAAAACTAGCCTTTGCACTTAACCCAAATTTTCCTACCTTCCCCCTCCATAAAACAAAACAAACAAACAAACAAAAACTTTAACACACTATTGATTGGAGAAATGAAATTTAAAATAATTCTGAGGTACTATCTCATACATATTAGATTGGCTAATAGAATAATAAAGGTAAATAACAAATGTTTGAGGGAATGTGGGAAAAAAAGAAACTTTAATGAAGTATTGGTGAAGTTATGAACTGATTTAACCATTCTCTAGAGAAATTTGGAACTGTGCCAAAAGGGTTATAAAACAACGCAAACCCTTTCAGTTAACAATACTACCACTAGGTCTGTATCAGAAAAGAGATTAAAATAAAGGAAAAGGAAAAAGACCTATATGTACAAAAATAACTGTAGCAGCTCTTTTCTGGGGGCAAAGAAGAAGTTGAGGAGAAGTGCATCATTTGGGGAGTGGTTGAACAAATTGTCATATATAATTATGACTGAATACTATTCTACTATAACACATGATGAGCAGGGTGCTCTCAGGGAAACTTGGAAAGACTTGCGTGGGCTGATGCAAAGTGAAATGCACAGTGTATAAAGTACCAGCAATACTGTAAGATGACTAGCTCTGAATGCTTTAGCTATTCTCAACAATACAATGACCCAAGGTAAATGAAGAATTTATTATGGAAAATGTTATCCAACCCCAGGGAAATAACTAATGGTGTTTGAATACAGATTGAAGCAAACTTTATTCTCTATTTTTCTTGAGTTTTTTTGTTGTTGTTTACATTGTTTTTAACAACATGATTATTATGGATATAGTTTGCATATAATGAGGTAGTATGGGGAGGGAAGAAGGGAAAGAATTTGAAAGTGAAAGTTTTAAAAATTAATGCTAAAATTGTTTTTACATGTAACAGAGAAAATTAAATATTAAATAAGTTTTAAAAATCTAAAAAAATAATAATTGAGGTGTCTTCACTTGTTGAATTGTTTTGCTTATCAACATTACAGTGTTGAACAAACAAGACATTGTATTTTTTTTAAATGCATAAAATGTAAGAAGCTATGGTTTTCTTTCTTTATTTCCTGATAGAAGAGAGTCAAGGTAAATACACAGATCCAAGCTTATTACATTTCTCTGCCTTTACACTAGCAATCCTTCATGGTATGGACATTTAACCCTTCAACATTCAGTTCAAATTCCATCTTCTATGTAAAAGATGGCTTTCCTCAAGCTTGTCCCAAATACTGTCTTTAGATAGATAGAATGATAGATCGATCAATTGATAGATAGATAATCATTATTGGAAGGAGGGAAGAATAGGAGGAATGCATATGCATATATGTATATTCATATAAATATAGGATGTATACATACGTTTGTGCATTTGTTCATATGAAAACATACAAGATCATATAAACAGCCATGTATGTACTCACACACACACACACATATATATTCCATGTGAAAGTTTGTGTGTGTGTGTGTGTACAATATATCTTATACATATCTGCCTTTTATGTCTTTCTCTTTATGAGAATATTGATTCCTGATGGAAGGGATTTTATTTATTTTTTCATCTCTTGGTATTTCCAATTCTTAGTACAATGTTTGGTGCACAGTAAATTTTTTTTTTTTTGCTTTTTGGAGGGCATGTGGGGTGAAGTGACTTGCCCAAGGTCACACGGCTAGATGTGTGTGTGTGTATGTGTGTTAAGTGTCAGATGCCAGATCTGAACCCAGGTCCTCCTGACTCCAGGGCCAGTATGCTATTCACCTCTCCACCTAGCCGCCCCAAAACAGTTAATATTTAATAAATGCTTCTTGACTGATTGAATGGCATTTAAAAAACATTATAGATAATGATAGCTTTAGCTAAAATAATATTACATGAAATATCACAGTTGTAAAACTATCAGTAAAATATCTTGAAAGAAAAAAAGTTGGAGAAGTGTTTCTATTATGTGGTTTATATGTCATTACCTAAAACCTTGGACTAATCTTTTTTTTTTTTAATTTGTTTTCTTCTATGAACCAAATGCATGCAGAATGCCAAAAGGTATGATCATTAGAAATACAATCATTTAGCTGCCTCTTTCTCATCATTGAAGCCAGTGACCTAAGACCTATGAATAGTATAGTGTAGTGCCCATGGGTGCTTGTACTTTAGGCTTCTAAGCAGTTAAATGAGGGTTGCTATTTCTGCTTTGAATTATCTATATTGAAGGCAAAAGTAATAAAGCTTCTAAAACTTTGTTCCATTAAAAACTTTGATCATGGAATCATATAGGGATTTAAAAGTCAGAGGAGTTTTTATATAAAGAAAAATAGGGGTATAATAAAGATGCAGGTTGTTCATTTAGAAAATTCTGATGCAGTCTTCATTTTAAGGGCATAAAGATGCCTTCTATTATCCTATCTCTTCAAGGTTATATACTCATAAGAAACAATTATCATATCATTACACCTCTACTATAAAACTAATTTTCTATTTCAACATTGATGTGAACATACTTAGCTGATTGAAAGGGAAGAAGAAAATCCAGGCATAATTTTCTTTAATGGCTTGAATCTAGGGAATCTACCTTTCATAAAAATAATAAAGGCTGAAATGAAGGTTCACAGAAGTCTCCAAACATTCATAACTCTGACATACAGAGATTGGAACTATTACTTCATATGCATGATACAACCTATCTTTTTTAACAAATAAATTTTGGAAGCATTGAACTAAAAGTGCTAGATGTTTGTATGAAAGAAAATCATCATAACTGTAAAAACCATAGCTTCTTAGTGAGTTTATGCTATCATCATTCCCAAAAAGTTTTGGGAATGAAAGTTCCCTATAACAAACAAGCCTATGTTTAAAACAAGTACTGAAATAAAAACAAACCTTCATGATCTGTGGAGCATAAACAGGGAGGGTTCAGAGAAAGTTGAAAAGAGAATTAACAAAATCTGGCTCCCATAGCTTTAAGGAAGCAAAACCTCTGGTGATATCACAAAGAGGAAGATGAATTTCTAAGGGAACCCACAAAACTTAGATTATGTAAGTATGAACTCAAGTCTTATGGTCTTCGGAGGCAATGGATAAGATGTGGAGATACTTCTTGAATGGACTAAAATGAACTCCTTTCCCCTCTTGCTTGCCTTTTTCTTCCTCCTTCTCTCACTCTTTTTTGTATTTCTCTGATATTTCTCCCTCTGACTTTCTCGCTTCCTTGTCTTTCTTTGTTCTCATTTCTTACCTTTTATTTCCTTCCTGTACCCAGCAATCATAGCCACAAAGGACATGAAACACATCCCTATGCCTCCTAATATTTCTAGTATGAAACTTTGTTCAGGATTTCATATCTTCTCACCTAAATTATTTTTTTAAACAAATGCTTTATTAACTTCTGTTTTACATCATTCATTTCCACCAGATTTTGAGTTACACTCATTTCCCCCCATTATTCCCCTACCCAACTTCCCAGAATAGTAGTCCCACAAGATATCGCTTCCTCCAATCTGCTGTCTCCCATACCTTCTCCCATACCCCCATCGACTTTTCCATTAGAGGAAGGTGAATCTTTGTGTCCCAATGCCTGCACATCTTATCTCCCTATTACAAGCAAAAGAATATTAATAATAGTATTTATATATATTTGAAACATTTAACCTTAAGACCTCGGATTTCAGATCCATTTCCTTCCTCCCTTGTCACCCATTCCTTCTTGGGAGATAAGTAATTCAGTATATGTTGTACAAATCTAGCTATGCAAAACATTATCATAGTAGATATATTGTACAAGGCTGCTTAAAATTCCCTCCCACTCATCCCACCCCCCACCTGGTCCATTCCCTACATGATCCTGTCTCTCTTCAATAGTGGGTACTTCCAACCTCCCCTCACCCCAAGGATGCCCTCCCATCCATCATCCCTCCACTCATCCCCCTTCCCCCTATCCTGCTGCAGGCTGAGATATCCCATTTGTTTGTATGTCATTTTCTCCCTGAACCAAATTCAGTGTGAATGTGGTTTTGCCTTTTTAGCCTTCCTTATTCTCCCCCTCCTTTGCAACCACTTCCCCTTGCTTCTTCCACATGGGATAGTTTACCCTACCCTGTCTCTCCCCATCTCCTCTTGCCACTTTCCTCTCTCACCTCATAATTTCATCCCTTGAGTATTCTCCCTTGCCAACGAATTCAACCTATGCCCTCTATCCATATATAACTGTAACCATATACACACACATTCACATATGTATTCATATGACCACACCCCCTTCTTCCATTATTTTCATAGTGAGAAAGATATCATCAGTCACAGTTATTGCTTTTCTATATAGGAATGTAAATAGTTCAACTTTGATAAGTTCCTTTTGATTTCTTTTCCGTGATTACCTTCTCAGGCATCTCTTGCTTCTTGTGTCTGGATGTCAAATTTTCTATTCAACTCTGGTTTTTTCCTCAAGAATGCTTGAAAGTCCTCTATTCCACTGAATGACCATATTTTCCCCTGAAACCAAATACTCAGTTTTGCTGGGTAGGTGACCCTTGGGTTCATTCCCAGTTCTTTTGCCCTCTGGAATATCATATTCCATGCCCTTCGATCCCTCAGTGTAGAAGCTGCCAGGTCCTGGGCTATTCTGATTGTGTTTCCACAATATTGAAATTGTTTCTTCCTGGCTGCTTGTAGTATTTTCTCCTTGATCTGGGGATTCTGGAACCTGGCTATAATATTCCTGGGAGTTTTCTTTTTGGGATCTTTTTCAGGAGTTGATCGGTGGATTCTTTCAACCTCTATTTTGCCCTCTGGATCTAAAACATCAGAGTAGTTTTCCTTGAGAATTTCTTGAAGGGTGATTTCTAGGTTCTTTCCTTGATCATGGCTTTCAGGTAGTCCAATAATTTTTAAATCGTCTCTCCTGGATCTATTCTCCAGGTCAGTGGTTTTTCCCATGAGATATTTCACATTGCCTTCTAATCTTTCATTTGTTTGGATCTGCTTAACAACATCTTGATTTCTCATAAAGTCATTAGCTTCCATTTGCTCCAGTCTAACTCTGAAGGAATGAATCTCCTCAGTGAACTTTTGAGATTCTTTTTCCATCTGGCAAATTCGACTTTTTAAGGGATTCTTCTCCTCATTGCCCTTTTGGGCCTCCTTTGCCATTTGAGTTAGTCTATTTTTTAAGGTGTTGTTTTCCTCAGTCAGGCTGTTGACCCTCATTTCATACTTTTCCTGCATCCTTCTCATTTCTCTTTCTAATTTTCCTCCACTTCTCTTATTTGATTTTTAAAGTCCTTCTTAAGGTCCTCTATGGCCTGCAACCCACTCATGTTTTCCCCTGGGGCTTTTGGAGCAGGACTTCTGACCTCACAGTCCTTTTCCCGCTCTATGCCCCCAAAATAGGAGTCTAGGGTTGCATTTTCCTGTTTCCTTTGCCTTGGCATGTTGCCACTTAATTGCTTGACTTTTGGGCTTGTTGCCACACTATGGCTTTAAGGCCAGCTAGAGGAATTTTCGTCCCGAACGTGTGGGGGGCAACTTCCGTTTCTGGCAAGCTGTAAACCCACCCACAACTTCCACCCTAGATCACAATCCAGATCCAGGGAGGTTAAAGCAAGAGCGATTACCCCCCAAGACTGATCGCTGGATCTCCCCACTATTTGTAGGCTGGGAGCCAGAGCTGCCTCTGAAAACTACAAAATGGCGTGTCTCCTCAGCGGCTTCTAGCCCCCAGGGGAGGGAGCTGACGCATTCCCCAAATACAGGTCCCAAAGTCCATAGGACACTAACCTCTTACTTTGTCCTAGGCATGTCTATGTTGATAATTCTGGAGTCACCACAGCTCCTGGTGTTCTGGGGTTCCTCCAGCTGGCTGCTGGCCCTGCCGCCCTGGGGCTAAAACCTTAGCTCATGCGGACCTGGGCTGGGCTCAACTCGGCTCCTGTGCTCTGCGCTGTGCGCGCTGCTGGCTGCCAGACCACTGTGCTGGTCCTTCCTGCAGGGTGCTGGGCTGTCCTCAGCGGGAGGTTAGCTTCTCTGTGTGGTTCTGTGGGTTCTGGGGCTCCAGAAGTTGTTCACAGTCCTTTTTTACATAGTTTGGGGGGAATCTGGGGGCAGAGAGGCTTGGATGAGCTGTTTCTACTCCGCCATCTTGGCTCCGCCCCCTTCTCACCTAAATTATAACAGCCTCTGCATCATTCTTCCTGTCTCTAGTCAATCCTTTTTGCTATCTGCCCTTCACAGTGCCTTCTGACTAATCTTCCTAATATATTTTTCTGATGACATTATTCCTCTATTCAAAAACCATTAAGGAATCACCATGACCTGCTGAATAAAGTATAAACTCATATTGGAATTCAATATTTTCCAAATTCTGACTCTAAAATAACTTTTTAGTCTAATTTCATATTTTTCCATTTTATCTAGTCTACATTTGAGACTATTCCCTTTCTTCTATCCTCATGTTCTCCTTGTGCTTTTCTTTATATTCTTTTCTTATCGTCTCCTGTGCTTGAAATTTATCTTACCTGAACATACATTTAGTATACATAGCAGAGTTCTAAAACCGTAGTCAGTATGTTCAGAGTTTGAATGTTACCTTAGACACACTCCAATCTTTCACAAGTAACTTAAGTTACATTACCTATTTACTCTTCTATAAAATAGGGATAATAACACTTAACTCTCAGAATTGTTCTGCTTATCAAATTAAAAAAAATATAGTACTTAAAGAACCTAAAATGATTATAAAAATGTTGGGTATTTTTATTCTTTCATTGTCTATTTTCCCCATTGGTTCTAGAATATCAGAGCAGTTTTCCTTGATAATTTCTTGAAACATGATGTGTAGGCTCTTTTTGTGATCATGGATTTCAGGTAGTCCAATAATTTTTAAATTATCTCTCCTGTATCTATTTTCCAAATTAGTAATTTTTCCAATGAGATATTTCATGTTGCCTTCTATTTTTCATTTGTTAGGATCTGTTTTATAGTATCTTGATTTCTTATAAAGTCATTAGCTTCTATTTGCTCCATTCTAATTTTAAAGGAATTTTCTTTAGTGAGCTTTTGAACTTCCTTTTCCTTCTGGCCAATTCTGCTTTTTAAGGCATTCCTCTCCTCATTGGCTTTTTGACCTCTTTTGCCTTTTGATTTATTCTATTTTTAAGGTGTTATTTTCTTCATTTTGGAGGATCTCCTTTAGCAAGCTGTGACTTGTTTTTTCATGATTTTCTTGCATCACTCTCATTTCTCTTCCCAACTTTTCCTCTACTTTTCTTACTTGATTTTCAAACTCCTTTTTGAGCTTTTCCATGGCCTGCAATTAATTCATACTTTTCTTGGAGGCTTTTGATACAGGAGTTTTGATTTTATTTT
Organism: Gymnobelideus leadbeateri; assembly: GCA_011680675.1. Classification (NCBI taxonomy): domain Eukaryota; kingdom Metazoa; phylum Chordata; class Mammalia; order Diprotodontia; family Petauridae; genus Gymnobelideus; species Gymnobelideus leadbeateri. The sequence continues at coordinate 294,126 of WOXC01001586.1, forward strand.
CTTCTTCTGGTTATGTTTTGATCTTTGTCACCAAAAAAGTATTCTCCAATCTTGTTTCTCTTCCTCTGTTTGCTCATTTTCACAGCCAATTTCTTGACTTTTGAGCTCTTTGCTGTGGTGGAACTCTGCTTCCAGAAAGGAGAGTTCTGTGTCCCAAATTTCTGGGCTTTTGTGCAGCTGCTGTCAGAACTACTTCTAGGCACCTGCCTTAGAAATGTGAGGAGGACATCCTCTCCACAGTCATCACAGGCTGTGCCATTCCAGCTCTCCTCCTCACCCCAGGACTGCTACCCAAGACTGTGACCCAGATCCAAGCAGGGCACAGCAACAGTATCCTGCCTCAGCACCAAACAGCTTCCTGCAATTGCCCTCTGATAAACTGCTTGGTATCCCCACCATTTGTGGGCCTGGAGCTCTAGAAGTAGCTGCTGCTATTGCTGCCAGTATAGTTGCCACCACCTCTGTTGCCCCAGGGGCAATGACCAGACAATACTCTTCTCTCACCCAGTTCCAACATAGTTACCCCACTGACCTTTTATTTTGTCTTTGGTGTTTGTGGATTGAGAAGTCTGGAAACTGCCACAGCTGCCAATAATTAAGACCCCAGGGGTCTGCTCTGGCCCAGTTTGTGCTGACCCAGCCCAAGTAGGACTGCTCTCCTCTCCCAGTCTGTTGCAATGGACCCTTCCTGTTGGTCTTGCGGGCTACCTTCAGCAGGAGATTTGTTGCACTCTGTCATTTTGTGGATTTTCTAGCTCTAAAATTTGTTTAGATTTCTTTTTTTCAGGTATTCAAGGAAGTTCCCACTTTTACTTTGCTGTCTTGGCTCTACCCTGCTGGACCATTTTATTTTTCTTATATTCTCTCTTCCCTAACAATATGGCTAGAATTTTGGATTACATCAATCATTGGATTTCCAGAGCCTAACATATTATTATTTTATGTAGGAAATGTGAAATCAGACTCTGATGAACTGAACTGAAATCCCCAAATAGAATCTACCACAGGATGACTTTCTTCATTCATTCATTTATCCAACATATATTTTAACCAACTTGTGATTTCACCAATGTAACAAAAACTAAGGGAGGAATTTTCTCTATTTATAACAGTCAGCACTTTCTCTGAGATGCATATTTTTTGTTACCTAAGGGTACCAAAAGATAAATACCTTACCTAGAATCTATGATAAGTGGGATGCTTTTAGAAAAACCTGGGAAGACTTGCCTAAACTGATGCAAAGAGAAATGAGCAGAACCAATAGCTCAATATACATAGTGATAAATATATATAGTCGCTATATTTTTGCAATGATTAACTGAATAATTTAGATATTCTGAGAAATATAATGATGCAATAATCCAGGGGCACTTATGAAGAAAAACCCTACGCAACACCAGAGAAAGAACTGATAGAGTTTGAATGCAGAGTGAAGCATACATTTTTTTTAAAACTTCCTCTATTTTTTCTTTTCTTTTTGTTAAAAAAAAATGCTTTATTAACTTCTATTTTACAGCATTCGTTTCCAACAGATTTTGAGTTACAATTATTTTGTTTTTCTCCCCTGTTTTCCCCTGCCCACCCTCCCAGAATAGCAGTCCCACAAGATATCGCTTCCTCCAATCTGTTCTCTCCCATATCTTCTCCCATATACAATTCAACTTTTCCATTAGAGGAAGGTGAATCTTTGTGTCCCAATGCCTGCACATCTTATCTTCCAATTACAAGCAAAAGAGTATTAATAATAGTATATATATATATATTTGAAACATTTAATCTTAAGACCTTGAATTTCACCTTCCTCTCTTGTCACACATTCCTTCTGGGAAGATAAGTAATTCAGTATATGTTGTACATGTCTAGCTATGCAAAACATTACCACAGTAGAAATATTGTACAAGGCTGCTTATAATTCCCTCCCACTCATCCCACCCCCCACCTGGTCCATTCCCTACTTGATCCTGTCCCTCTTCTATAGTGGGTACTTTCAACCTCCCCTCCCCCCAAGGATGCCCTCCCATCCATCATCCCACCTCTCATCCCCCTTCCCCCTATTCTGCTGCAGGTTGAGATATCCCATTTAGTATGTATGTCATTCTCTCCCTGAACCAAATTCAATGAGAATGTGGTTTTGCCTTTTTGCCTTCCTATTCTTCCCCTCCCATGCAACCACTTCCCCTTGCTTCTCCTACATGAGATAGTTTACCCTACCCTGTCTCTCCCCATCTCCTCTTGCCACTTTCCTCTCTCACCTCATAATTTCATCCCTTGAGTATTCTCCCTTCCCAGCAAATTCAACCTATGCCCTCTATCCATATATAACTGTAACCATATACACACACATTCACATATGTATTCATATGACCATATACCCTTCTTCCATTATTTTCATACTGGGAAATATTTCATCAGTCATAGTTATTGTTTTTCCATATAGGAATGTAAATAGTTCAACTTTGATAAGTTCCTTTTGATTTCTTTTCCCTGATTACCTTTTCAGGCATCTCCTGCTTCTTGTGTCTGGATGCCAAATTTTCTATTAAACTCTGTTTTTTTTCCTCAAGAATGCTTGAAAGTCCTCTATTCCACTGAATGAACATATTTTCCCCTGAAA